>JAJNLL010000054.1:0-256757 GCA_023089105.1 Lasiodiplodia citricola | reverse complement strand
CCCAGACCCGTGGAGGTCATGAACTTCCCTAAATCAAAATTTCCGTCTTGTCGCCCCGACCGTGCCTGTCTCTCCCCGACCTCAACATCCGCCACGTCCACGGCGTGCCCGGCGACTACACCCTCACCGCCCTCGACTTCATCACCCCCGAGTCCACCAACCTCCGCTGGGTCGGCAACGCCACCGAGCTCTGCGCCGCCTACGCCGCCGACGGCTACGCCCGCACCAAGGCCGCCACCAGCTTCTCCACCTCCTCCAACCCCACCACCACCGGCGTAGGTGCGCTAGTCACCTCCTTCGGCGTCGGCGAGCTCTCCTCCCTCAACGCCCTCGCCGGCGCCTACGCCGAACGCGTCCCCCTCGTGCACATCGTCGGCACGCCGCCGCGGGCCGCGCAAGCAGCAAGGCAGTGCTTGCACCACACGCTGGGTGATGGCGACCATGGCGTTTTTGCGCGGGTGTACGAGAGCGTGACGGTGGCGCGGGCGGTGTTGGATGACCCCGCCACGGCGCCGGGGGAGGTGGATCGCGTGCTCAGGGCGTGTGTGAGGGAGGGGCGGCCGGTGTATCTGGCTGTGCCGACGGATGTGGTGGGGGTTATGGTCGACGCGCCGCGGGGGCCGTTGTTCGGGGAGTGCGGTGGCGGTCTAGGCAACGAGGGGGTGGAGGAGCGGATGGCCGAGGCGGTTGTGGAGGTGATGCGGGGGGCGAAGAGGCCGCTGGTGTTGGTGGATGGCTTTACGGCGCGGTTCGGGGTGAGGGATGAGGTGAATGGGTTGGTTGCGGCGACGGGGTGGCCGACGCTGACGACGCCGTTTGGGAAGAGCGTTGTTGATGAAGCGCGGGAGAACTTTTATGGAGTGTATGCGGGCATGGCGGGGGAGGCGGAGGTGCGGAGGTGGGTGGAGGGTTGCGATCTGGTGCTGCGCTTCGGCCCGCTCGACTCGGATATCAACACTTTCGGCTTCACTGCGCTGCCGGACCCGGACGTCACTGTGGCTTTTGAGAAGGAGTCGGTGCGGATGGGGTGTAAGGTCGCAGCGCAGTCGGGCAGCAGCAACGGCGGCCAGACCGTGACCCTCAAGCCTCTCCTCCAGAAGATCCTCAAGCGCCTGCAATCCGTCCAGCTCCCCACTCCCGACCCGTTTCCCGTGGACCACGATACCCCCAGAGAGCTGTTGAAAGCCCCGAGTCCTGGCTCGCACATAGAACAGCAGTCATTCTGGCCCCGTTTCTCCTCCTTCCTGCGGCCCGGCGACATCGTCCTGACCGAGACGGGCACCGCGGCGTACGGCGCCCACAGTCTCGTCCTCCCCCGCGACGTGACACTGATCAATTCCGCACTCTGGCTGTCCATCGGCTATGCGCTGGCGGCGGCGCAGGGCGCGGCGTTGGCGCAGCGGGAGAGGATGATGGCGGGGTCAGCGGCGGCGGAGTCGGGGTCGGGAACGTTGGAATTGGCGACGGCGGAGACTGCGGTGGGCGAGTCAGCACAGGCTGGAGGTGAGGACGCGCCGCCGCCGCCACACAGCAGCGGGCGAACGATCCTCTTCACAGGCGACGGCAGCTTCCAAATGACCTGCCAGTCACTCAGTGACATCATACGGAATCGACTCGACGCTGTTGTGTTTGTCCTAAACAATGACGGGTACACGGTCGAGCGCCTCATCCACGGCGCCGACGCCGCGTACAACGACGTCCAGCCGTGGCGCTACAGCGACGCGCCCTGGTTCTTCGGCGCGCCGCGCGAAGACCCGGCGTATCCGGTCAGCACGTGGCGCGTGGGGACGTGGGGCGAGTTGGAGGGCGTGTTGGGCGATGAGCGGGTGAGGGAGGGGCGGGGGATGCATGTCGTCGAGGTGGTTATGCGGGTGGATGATGCGCCGCAGTCGTTGGTTGGGTTTGCGGAGTATGTGAGGAGGCGGAATGCGGGTGAGCTGGGGGACGAGTGAGTGATTCGGCGATGATGCTTTTGGGAGAGCTATTTCCGCTTCATCTATCCTGGCTCCTGTTGTTAACATATCAGAAATTTCAACACCAAAGCGCGGGGGCGAAGGGTTTGGGTGGCATGGGAGTAGCTGGAGTTTGTTTGGGGAGAGTCCAGTCATTGCGCGTATTTTTGAATCAAGTTGCAGAGAGCAAGTGAATGAAAAAAGAGGTGTTTTGGATTGCTGGCGAGGACGGGGCTCGAACGAGTATTTAAAACAGGTCGTGTGCCTGTCGGATGAACAGAATAAGTGACGAGACGCATCAGAAGCGATAGGAAATAAACGGGAGGCCTTTGCTGGATGGAAGCATTTATGGCGAGGAAGTGTCTGACCGCGGCGAGGAACGGTGGCTACTAATGCCCACAGATTAATGAGCGGGCGGGCCCTTCAGCATAAGTTCCATTTCCGCCAGTCTTTTCCTCTGACATTACACGCGGGCTGTATGGCAGTGTGGCTGGCCGCTGCTCCTGCCATCTGCCTTGTTGCGCGTTCACAGTACCCCAAACACTCGGACCCACGTGATTATGACTGGCCATCATATTCACTGACCAAGTGGCTGTGTTCGCGGTCCCCAAAGTAAGCCTGTTAGTCCCGCTCGGGTCCGCAAGCAGCCGCCCACCTGTCCAGTATCATGTATCTCATTGCTCGGTGGCACAGCAGGCTGAAGCGGCGCGGAAGGCAGGTGGGATTGTCGTGTCATATGGGATGTCTTGGCATCAACGGTACGGTGATGTTCAGTAGGCTGATCGGCGTGCATGGGCTATACGTAGGCGTCCTATGCGTATCTGGTCAGTAGGTGCACGTCGTGATGTGGAGCCGCGTACTGGGGGTGATCGAGACATCATAACTACTTTTTTTTGCACTCCTCTTCACAGCTCCCTAGTCGACAAGTACTCACTTCTTCTACACTTCAGAAGGCGCCAAGATGCGCAAGCAGGCCGTGAGGCTAGTCGTAGAGATCGTCGACCACTTCGCCAACGACGCCAACGTCTCGCTGACAACATTGGGTTACAACAGCGCCTTCGACCTGCTGCCGCGCCACCTCGCCGCCAAGTGCCGCACCATGCTCGACCTCGGAGTATGTTTCGACGGAGCGACCGGCGATGAGGACAGCGCCATCAAGTCCGACATCGCTGAGGAGGGCGGCGAAGACATGGCTGACACTGCTGAGAGTGGCTCCGATATCACTGACGAAGAGTAAAGACAACGAGGTTGCAGCGCTGCTCCGACATTGAACTCACCTGAGCCAAATCAGCGCATCGACACGATCCACATCATCACCTTACTGTTGGTTAGGTCTTGTTGGAGTATCTCACAGGTCTGGAAATGCAAATGAAAGTAGGTTGTTTCGGGATTGATAGACAGGCCTACTCAGGACCATCATTGATTAAAATCAGATGTTCAATCTCGTAGTACCGTGCCACCAAAGCCTTGTTGATTATCTGAGAAACCCTCCGCCATGCCTTCGCATGTTCATCTGACTGAAATGCATCGCATGGCTCTATATGACCCAAATTAAAGCTTCCAACCAGTTCTGAAGCACGCTCGTGTAGTAGCTAAGTAACGCACCCAGGAAGAAGACCCCTCGTCAGCAGCTGCACCTCCATGGTCCGCATAAGGCATTCCTCCGCTATTGTTGTGCCTCAACCTACTTCTGCTTCTCGTACTGCTCAAGCAGATTCTTCATCACAACGTTCTCAGCAAGAGTCTTCTGGTTCTCCTCACTCACGGCCTTGAACGTGGTGCCGAAGAGGAACTGCGAGGTAGATTCCAGCTGCTGGAAGCAGGAGCTCATCACCTTCTGCCTCTCCGCGACCGAGCCGTTCTTCATGGTAGCGGCAGCCTCGTCGACTGTGATGGTGCTGCTGGTGCTGGGGGGAGCAGGTTTGGTGGTGTGGTAGTCATGGAAAGCTTCCGCCTGCGCGGTGATGTACGGCATCGCCTCGCGGAAGTACCGCTTCAGCATCGCGTTATCCTCGAGCTTCTTCTTGAGCGCCACGTTCTCGGCGCGGTCCCCCTTGATGTTGTTGCTGACGCCGACCAGCTGCGTCTCGAACCGCGCCTTGCGCTCCGCGTTGTCGTTCTTGTGGTAGTCGCAGACGTGCTTGTGGAGGTGGGCCGGGACGACGATGGCTAGGGCGGCGCCGAATTCGGCGGGCGTCATGGTGCAAGGCTTGTAGTCGCCAATGTCGATGGTGGAGGAAGACATGCTTGCTGATGTAGGAGCGGCTGTTTGTGAGGGTGGTCGCGCTGGCAGGTGGGGAGAGTGGGTCGGCCTGAGCGTAGGCTTATCTGAATTGAGTCAGTCGGCGAGCGCTTGGAGTGAAGTTGGCGAGGGTTTTGGTACCTGGTTGTCGGACGAGTGCTCACACGATCTTGTATGGAGGTTGTAGAAGAGAAGCAGACAAGGTCGCGGAGGATGCCCTTAATATGCGGTCAGTGAGAGCTGCGCTGATGACGCATGGGTTTGTGTTTGCGCGCGTGAGCAAGCTGCTTTTGTCACTGCCTGGGATGGAAACAATCTCATGTACTACCCATTTCGTGTGATCAGAGGTCTCGCCTTTTCGGGCGAATATCATCCACAAGGCTTGTACCTGTGAGAGGCACGGGTAGGCCTGATATCATGCGCACATGTACAGAAGCTCACCATCATGCCTAGACCGCTGCATTTGCGGCTGCGGTTGCAATTTCTCCCGCGCGGTTTGCGACGTGACTGCCCGATCGAGAAAGATGACGTGCACGTGCGCGACTCATTTCGCCCGTCAACGGAGCACCCCCGCCGCCGCCGCCGTCGCACACACTCTCCAAGGCTTCCACTTTGTATCCTCGTTTTCTATTCTTTCCAGCACCGCAACCCGTCACCGCGGTGCGCACAACTCAGAGAGTCAGCGCCATTGCCGCGATCATCCTCAAGGGACAGCTGACCAAGCGCAGACGGCAAATACGATGCCTGAATCCAAGCTGCGCGTCCACTCCGGTCGCGAGAGCAGGGATGCGGCGATAAACAGGATTATCTCGGCTGCTAGGAGCCACAGGACCATTCCCGCCGCTGAGCTATCGACACCTGCTGCTAATGCTACCGACAGCATGGGCCGCAAGCAGATCCGCCACGATCATCTCCACGAGGAGCGCGCCATGCTGATCAACATGACAACCCCTTCCTCTGAAGCACCGATTTCCTCCCTCAAAGCCGAGATCGCTACCCTAGAGCCGATCAATGCCAAGCTCAAGGCCAAGATCGCTACCCTGGAGTCCATGAATGCCAAGCTCAAGGTTGAGAATCAAAAGTTTGAAGTCACGACTTCCCAGTTCAAGGGAGCTAATGACAGGCTAAAGTCTGAAATTTACAAGATCAATTCCGAGGGTGACAGGCTTAAGGAAAACATTCGCAAGCTTAATGGTGAGAACTTTAAGCTTATGGGCAATAATCGCAAGCTAAATGATGATAACGACAAGCTTCGCGATGATAATGACAAGCTTCGCGATGATAATGTCAAGCTCCGGGGAGAGAATAAGCTCCTTACAGACCAGAACATCAAGCCCAACGAGGATAATGAGGAGCTCAAGGGAGACAACCGAAAGCTCAAGGACAAGAATGACAGCCTCGAGTCCCAACTCTCTTGCCACGACATCCTCATTCGTTCCCTGAAGGACGAGATCAGCGAAAAGAGAGCCACGCTCAACAACTCCCGAGACTTCGCCCAGGAAGTCATCATGGGCTTTCTCACGAGCGGCTACAAATTGCCCGATGGCCTTCCAGACCACCTGACCGCCACCTACGAGAATGCCATGGAGTTGAGCAAGTCGATCACCAAGGAACTCGGCCCCAAGAGGATGCCCAAGCACGATTCCGGACCCGGTTCGGCTACGAGTCCGACCCTCTCTGGCAAGAGCACCGATAACGGCAACGGCCGCGTCAGGAAGGGACCTCTCCTTGACGAGCCTGTTGCTAAGAGGCTCAAGCGTGATCATGATCCGGAGAGCGCCTCTCAGTCGGCCGGTGATGACATCCTACGCACTGAGGACTCGGAGACTCTTGAACACATATCTCTCTGCTCTTTCAACTCCGATACCGCCGACGATGACTACGAAGAAGTCTGAGTCATGTCAGCTTTACGATTCACCTTCTGGGCTTGCTGGTGCGCGTTATCATGGCGATACTTTGAGATAGCGCCTGCAGGACCGATTACATTGGCTTTCCTTATCTGAACAGTGGGTATACAAATTTCTGAGTCTGGTTTGGCTTTCTGAAGCAGAGGCAATCTTCCGGATGCGGTATTTAGCCACTGGCGGAGGCATGGTGCCTGGATTTCGAAAAGTCGGAAAATTACACCGAATGGCTGTCGGTTGCAATTCGCAATGGCAAGAATTTTAGTCTGGAATTATGCCATGCGACAGCAGCGATGGTCGATGAAGCTGAGTGGACTTTTTAGACTTATACAGACTTCTACAAAGTTTCAGAACAGAGCAAACAAACTTATGTTACACATCGTCCTTCGTGTTTGACCATCTGCGTGACGTGAAAGGGTGATTCTAGAAGAAGCCAGCAAACACAAAGCCCGACCGTGGTTCTTGGAGTGGAGCCCTCGCTACCGGAACGAACACAGTTACACAACCTGGGGAATCAGTTGCATCCCCCCGCGGAAAATTTAAATGTGTCCTCCCCACTCGGATTTCACTCAGCACTCCGGTCAAAAGCTAGCGTGTACGATCGTTGCCAACGAAGTACGAACCAAACGCACGATGGCTAAGCGCAAGCACGACGATTCCGCGAGTGACCCCCAGCAGCCTGACGCCACCACCACCGACCGTAGCGAGAGCATGCAGCCATCCGCGACCGCCTCATCTTCCGTCCTCGAGACCCACATCTCCACTTCTGTGGCTCCGTCGCAGATACTCGAGCCTTCTCAGTCGTCTGGCGCTGTGGATGCCGCTCCTCAACAACCGCAGGCCATCACCAACCAGGCCTATAACGGACCTGTCAAGCGCAAGAAGGTCATCGACCACCAGGCCGCAATGGTTTCTGTCTTAAACGCTGAGATATCCCTCATGAAGAACAAAGTGTCTACCCTGGAGGCGCAGAATGCTGCTATCAAGGCTGAGAATGCCGAGCTCGATGCCAGAAACGACAAGTTTGAAAGCGAGAATATTGATCTCAAGGCGCTGAACGATAGCCTCAAGATCAGAAATTCCTACCTTGAGGCTCAGAGGAATAAGTTCAAGGAACAGAATATCAAGCTTCAGGCCCAGTATGACAAGCTGGATGACGATCATCACAACATTGACGCGGTTAAAAATGGACGCAAATCCTTGCATGGCAAGGCTGAAGTTCAGAGAGATAAGCTCAAGGCGCAGAACACCAAGCTTCATAACAAATATGCCACACTCCAGGCCGAATATAGCGACCTGGAAGGTCAACAACATGAGCTCAGGATCCAAGTCTCCTCAATGAAGAAACACATTAGGAAGCTACAAGATGTGGCTCTCTTCGAGCAAGACGATCATGGCGACTACACAAGAGAAATTCTCAAGAAGATGCAGGAATTCGCCTATGAAGTCCAACAGGGTCTCGGCATCTACGCTACATCGAAGAAATCTCTCCCCGGCTATTTGCTCGATACGTACGAAAATGCAAATGAGTTGAGCAATTTCCTATATAAGACAGTTGGCCCCCACCGCCCCCCTAAGCGCAGCGGCGCAGCGGTATTGTCTGCGAAAACGGATCTCATAGACGACAGCAGTGGCAGCGATTATCCCGGTGATATCGACGACACCGATGACAGCGGCGGCACCGATGACACAGACGACACATGTGATAGCGACGATAGCATTGATAGCGGCGATACTGGTGACAGTGGCAGCTGCAGCGACAGTGGTGATAGCAGCATATAAGACTCCCTCGATAAGCCTCCTGCTAAGAAGCTCAAGCGTAGTAATGATAGGAGGTAGACTGATATGCAGAACAACAAACTTATCTTGGACATTGTCCTTCGTGTTTGGCTTTGTGCGTGAAACGGTGATTCCAGAAGAGGCCGGCAAATACTAAGCCTAATAGTCATTAGAGTAGACTCTTTGTCACCACAGCGAATATAACCCAGAGACTAAGCACCGCTGCCCTCACCACACCGCAGATCACTTCAATCCCAGCACTTGAGACGCAGCTCTTGTCTGCTATTCCCACGACCCAGATTCGGCACCCGAACCGCGCAACAGAAATCAGCATCGACAGCCATCCCAGACCAAGGACGAACCGCAAACACGATGGCTGACCGCAGGCCAACGTCATCCTCGAATGACCGTGTACGGATGCCGAGCTCCAACGCAGGCGAGCGTGACGAGACCTCATCTTCATCGACTGTCCGATCCTCCAACCCTGAGAGTCGCACTCGCACTCCCGCCGTTTCGATGCCGATGTCCGCGCCCACACAGGCTTATGTTCCGCAGCCACATCCTGGCAGCCTCATCAACACGTCCCGCAATCCTGCCCCCACTAGCGTTCCCAACGGCTTCCAGCAACAGGCCGAAAGGGGCGCTTCCTTGAACATGGAGATGGTCATTTTCAAGGCTAGGATCTCTGCACTTGAGAGTCAGGGCGCTAAGGTCAAGGCTAAGAACGAAAAGCTCAAAACCGAGAACGAAAGGCTCAAAACCGAGAACGAAAGGCTCGAGACTGAGAATGAAGAGCTCAATACTGAGAACGAACTATACGGGGCTGAGAACGACAAGCTTAAGGAGGAGAATCGCGTGCTGAAGGCTCTGAACGACACGCTCATAGAAATGGGCACCAAGTTCGAGAAATTGAGTGCGAGCATCCATCAGAAGCTCTTTCGCAGCAACAGCCTTGTCAGAGAAATGGAAAGCAAGCTCTTCGCCTCCCTGCGCTTGGCCCATGAAGTGCTTGCAGGCGACAGCGACACTGAGAGTGGGAGTGGCATCGATACCGTGGGGCCTTCCCTCGGTGAGCGCGCTACTGAGGCGCTTGATCGTGATCATGATTAGGAGAGGGTTGATATGGAGAACATGGCCAACCGTGTCGCCACCGAAGACTTTGGTGGCAGTTTCAAAGAGATATCGTGAGTTCTGTTACTGCTACATCTTACTTTCTGTCCCTTTTGCCGCGCATTGTCATGGAAATACGTTTGGATAACATCTGTGAGAACGGGCTCATGACTTATTTTGGCGAAAGATATTACCTCCACTATGTTGGTTGGCGGCTGGAGAAACTTGCGAAGTGTAGAGGTGGCTTTCTCAATCAAAGAAAATTATTCGGGGGTTGAATATACGTACCTGTACATAGTTCTGTAGTTTCAAAAACGTTGTAGAACAGTAGTCCAGTTGGTAGCGCGTGTGATTTGCAACAGCATGTCTGATACGCTTATCGGACAAAAGCGGCTGGGCGGCGGTGAAGTTGTTTGCAGCTCCAAACTTGCGCAAACATCCCCGCTGTCCAAAAACAAAGGGAAAACAACATTGTGTTAAACTCTGTCCTATTTGTTTGGCATTATTCAGTAAAGAAATAATTTTAGAAGAACAAAGCATCAGCCGAGCGTTGGTTGTTGGAGTGGATGAGGTGAGGTTAGAATAGGCTAAAATATACGATTTCCTTCCCCGCGTCGAACTGCCGATCGTCCACACAGGCCAGGCTGTCTCAACTCCGCGCCTCCACATTGCACCGCACACCCGTCATCCACATTCCTCATCCCGTTAGACCAGCGCACCACAAACACGAGGCACCAAAAACCTGGGGCATCAAGGCGGGGTAGCACGCGGCTTCTCGATGGCGCACACCAAGCACTCCGGCCGTCAATCAGGGCGCAGTCGGCCGCCAATCAACGCTGACAAAGCCGCCATCAAGCTTCCTGCCCCAGACGCATAAGCAGCCCCGGGAGAGTTCGGAGCTTTCGGATGATGCACCACGCCGTCCGCGCCACCGTGACGACAACACACGCGGCGGTTCCATCTCGCCCGTCCCCCTCGCCCGAACCCTTTGCAGATCCCCAGGCCGTCCCCAGGCATTTTTGTTGATATCGCCGCCGCCGTCGACTATCGCCGGCGCTGTCACCTCTGGATTAGTATCAAGGGCCCGCTGTGGCTTGCCCTCCCCGCAAACAATGGTCCCGGCATTGGGCGCTTTGCGGGATTGCCGTGCAGGGCCACCACGTTCGCGACTCTGCTTTGCTCCGTCTCCTCCCTATCAACGGGGTGGCTGAATGAGGATCGTCTCTGGGCTACAAAATGCGGGTCTTCCCCAGATTCTATTGTCCTCTTCCCCACAAGTGTCCCCACAGTTCCACTCTACTCGTCGGCTGTTCTCAGCTGTCTCCAATTTTCCCCATCACCAGATCCTTGCTACTCGGGGTTGTGATCCGCCGCTCGGGTCAGCTCTTCCGACATGAGCGACGCCGGCCTGCACCGACTCCAGACGCTGGAGGTGGGCGCAACAGATGCCGTCCAGAAGCACTACGCTCGCCGCATCGTCGAGCGGCGCGCCGTTTCCGAGAAAAAGCTCGAGTTCGAGCGAGCCAGGCCGCGGTGGCTGAGAGAAATGGCTGCCGAAGCAACTGGAGTCTTTTTCTACGGTACATGACCAGCCGTGTTCGCATGCAAGAAGAAAACCTCCTCATCGTGCCACAGTCTACCCCGGAATCGCGTCGACAGCGTCCTTCTTCCTCAACGGCGCCGAGCCCGCCTTCGGCTCGATTCTCCAAATCGGCTTCGCGTACGCTTTCGGCATCGCCTTCGCCATCATCACTTGCGCCTCAACGTCCGGCGGCCACTTCAACCCTGTACGTCCCCCGACCCAGGCTGTGTACCACTGCACAGAAGCCCGCCGTTTGCTGACCCCGATCTCTTCCCAGGCCATCACCATCTGCTTCGCCATCTGGCAAGACTTCCCCTGGAAAAAAGTGCCCACCTACATCTTCGCCCAGATCTTCGGCGCCTTCATGGCGGGGCTAGTCTTGATGGGCCAGTACCACGAGCAGCTCGCCGCCTTCAACGTCGAGTCTCTCGCCAAGACCGGCTCTGCCGTCTACAACGGCGGGCCCGCCAGCGTGCTCTGCACCTTCCCCGGCGAGACCCAGCATAATCTGGGGTATCTGTTCTTGATCGAGTTCTTCGTCGACAGCTACATCGTAAGCCCTTTCGCCCCACTCCCTCCGCCCGCCCCCACGCCCTCGTCCGCTAACCGCAATCAACAGGGCATCGTCATCTGGTCCGCCCTCGACCCGGCCAACCCCTTCATCGCCCCGGCCAGCGCGCCCTTCGTCATCGGCCTCGCCTACGGCGCCATGGTCTGGGGCTTCGCCTCCATCTCCATCAGCACCAACCTCGCTCGCGACCTCGGCACGCGCATCGTCGCGGCCATCTTCTTCGGCGGCGAGGCGTTTTCGTACCGCAGTTACTGCTGGATCGCGATATTGGTGAACGTCCCGGCGACGCTCTTCGCGACGTGCTATTATGAGCTGGTGTTGAGGGATAGTTTGGCGAAGTTGGGGACGGGGAGGGCGGTGCATGAGGGCGGGGATGAGGGGTTGGTGAGGCATTTGAGTAGGGTGGGGATGGCAGAGGAGGGATTGGGGTGGGGGACGGCGGCGAGGGGGAGTGCGGGGAGTGCGAGTTGGGTGCTGGATGGGAAGAGGGGGAGTGGGGGGTCTGCGGAGGGGAATGGGGTGGGGGTTGTGATGAAGGAGGAGGTTTGATGGGGGTAGTGGTTGTGTGTTTTGATGCAGCGTTGGCCATCGCATTAGATGGGATATATGGACGGATACATAGGATATTGGCAGAGCGCCGTACTTAGAACGTATCCAAGCTTGGTCGGGCCTTGCGGCCACGAATAAATGACAAAAATGATGGTTTATCTGTATTCAGGCTGACGTAAAACACAGCCGACGACACTTTTGTACAAGTACGAATGCTCAGGCCAAACTAAAATACTCTGTCCATATTTGGATCATTCAACTGCTCGTCATTGGCACAAGGCTTAATGAGATTAACATCATATCTTCGTTTGGCCCCCACGTTCTGCAAGTAATACCAGAACGGGGCAAGCGCCAAATGTGATACTTTGTCCACCCATTGGTCGATGACTTGCCTTGGCGGCTTATCAGCCTCGCGAGTAACGTACTTCGCACTTCTCCAAGCGCGCGCGTTCTCTCCTGTCCCTCAAAGCCCCTCAAGACGTTCATTCGCCCAGCTTTCCTCTGGCCGTATATCAGCATCGGCATCCTGACATCGTCGCCTATCACCTGATGCTGGTTGGCAGTCACTTGCCTTCGTGCGACCTGTGGGGTGAAACCCTAGCCTTCCACGCTGTAGGCTGACCTTGAATCCCCTCCAGAAGCCACTTACTAAGTTTTCTAGACTCGTCCTTTCATTGAGCGGATATGGCCAGGGATCGCGACAGGTGCTTCAGGGTCAGCGGCATACCAGGCGACTATACCGAGTCCGAGATAAAAGGCTTGCTCTCCCGTGAGCTCTCCTTGGCCAACGACGACGTTGAAATCTTTTCGCTTGCTCGAAACCCTCTGCGTCGAGGTGAGCAAATCGCAACCTTGAGCCTTTCACAAATTCCGGCGACGTTGGCTGAGCGTGGAGAACAATACGTCAATATTCCGTCCGATTCGTCGGGGAACAAGGGGAATAGGGGACCTCGCAGACAGATTGTCCTTGACTCGCACTTTGAAGGGTTTACCCCTTTACACGCCGCCAACGATGATGAATGCTACATGGACATTGTAGCTCTCAGCGGTTTGAATGGTCATGCATTCGGCTCTTTCAAAGAGAAGGGTGGATCACATATGTGGCTTCGAGATGCACTACCTTACGACCTTTACAACGCTCGGATACTCACTTACGGCTATAATACGAGCCCAGAAAGGGTTTCGTTCCAAAACATATGGGACCTTGAGTCTACCTTTCGGCAAAGGCTCCGAATGGTGCGAGACCGGTCAAATTCGACGCGAAGGCCGCTCATAATTATCGCCCATAGTTTGGGTGGCATCATAGCAAAAGCAGTGAGTAGCACACTGAGGACTTTCTCCATTGGCGGTTTCAGTCAATAACAGGAAATCAGGCAGTGGTGAAGATGGCAGACGATGCTATTAATGGAGACCATGCTGCCTATGAATCGTTACGTGGGATCCTCCTATTTGGAGTTCCCAGCCAAGGCATGGACATTAAGTCCCTCATCCCTATGGTGCCTGCCAGCGAGATGCGAGCGCTCCTATGTTCGCTAGACAAAAACAACTCGCCTACACTGCGTGAACTTGGGCAAAGCTTCCCGAAAATGATCAACAAGCTGCACAATTTCCAGGCTTTCAATTTCTACGAGACTAGAGAGTCACCGACCGCCACAAGAGATGTAAGTCTCCTTTTCTACAATGCCCTATTATCTTAGCTGACGACGCATCTGTGGTAGGATGATGGGAGATGGGAGATGAAAGGACCGCCAACTGTCCTGGTCACTCCTTATTCAGCAACTCAAGGCAAGCTTACGGATGAGCCGGGGCATCGAGTGATCGCATTGAATCGAACACATAGCGAGATGACTAAATTTAGAGGTACAAATGACGACGACTACGAGACCACGTTGGATTGCCTGAAGAAGATCGAGGAACATATCATCCCCGAGAACAGTGTCTGGCCAACGCATACGTTGTCAATCAAGGAACAGGGTTGGTAGTACCTAAGAGTGAAGTAGATAAATTGTGTTAAACATTTCATAGGTTGCCTGAAAACACTGTCATTCCCTGAATTGCAGTCGCGCGAGTACGATCCGAACATCAATGCAGTAGAGGGAACGTGCACCTGGGTCTCCAAAAACGAAAATCATTCTTCTTGGTCTATAAGAAACTCGGGCCTGTTATGGATAATGGGACCTCCCGGGGCTGGAAAGTCCACCTTGATGAAATTCATGGTGAATGCGGAGCGAGAAAAGCAACGCGATAGAGATATTGTGGCTGCCTTTTTCATCCACGGCCAGGGAAATGACATGCAGAGATCACACCTTGGTCTTTACCAGTCGTTACTGCATCAAATGCTACCTCACTGTCCAGGGCCATTATCCAGCCTGGCCAAAATCTACGAGACGCGTACAAACACTCGAGGAAATTTCGAACATCAGAAATGGAAGTGGGAGGAGGAGGAATTGCGAGAGTTTCTCGTATCCACAGTCCTATCCGAGAGCCATCGACGCAACATAACAGTATTCATCGATGCACTCGACGAAATGGGTGAGGAGCCTGCTGTCAAACTCATCTCAAACCTCAAGCAACTTCACAGCAATGATCTACCACAAAGCTCAAGGATCAAACTTTGTTTATCATGCCGGTACTATCCAAACCTAGTTGAAGAAGGAAGTCTGGCAATTGCAGTGGAGAGTGCAAATTCGAGGGACATCAATTTCCTCATAGAGACCCATTCGGCACTTTCGAAGCTCAGACTATCGGACAGAGAAGCCATCACCAAAATAATTATCCAAAGAGCGAATGGGATCTTTCAGTGGGTATCCCTCGTCTTGGACGAAGTTAAACGTCTGCGAAGACAGGGTCAGCCAGCCGCTGCAGTGATCTCTCGAATCAAAGAGGTTCCAGGAACGCTGAAAGGCATTTACGATGCTTTACTTGTTTTCGAGAATGAACACGATCGAGAACAGACAACAAAGCTATTTCAATGGATCCTATTTTCCTTTGAGCCCCTGCGCTTAGAGGATCTCCGGCAAGCTTTGGCAATCGATGCCAATATGACGCATAAAACACTGGAAGAGATCACCAAAAGCCGTTATTATTATGAATTGGAAGACATGCCAACTGTTGTCCAGAGTCTTTCAAGAGGGCTTGCTCGAGTGACCGGAAATTCTGCGGAGGGAAAATATCTTGACTGCGTGGAAACAATCCACCAGTCGGTCAATGATTACCTACTACGAAGCGGACTGGAAGATCTTGCCGAATCTCTCACTGGAAATCCTGAAGGTCTTGCTCACTTTCAGATATCGCGCTGCTGCATCAAATTGCTCCACGTTCTCCTTCAGAACGCACCATTGTTAGAGTCCTCGGATGAGTACAAAAGATTTGTGGAAAAACGCCCAAGAAATCACTCAGACCTACTGTTCTACTGGAATCTCAACGTTCCTCTTGCGCTATATGCACAAAATCAGTGGTTGAATCACGTCATTAGGGCGGAGCGATATGGGATCGACCAACGAGATCTGCTGGAGCATTTGCCTTGGCGCAAAAGTCGCGATACTCTTCCAATCATCTTTACAAAGCGCTGGAATTTGGAGCTCTTTCTCCAGAGTAAACGCAATGAGGTAACTCCTGTAGCTGAGATGCTAGCTAGGATCCTCTGGAATGAAGATGTATATCATTGGGATCCTGTCCATCTCCTGGCTTTGGCTGGTATCCACAGCGCTCTGGACAAGATGGAGCGGGCGGAGCCTGAGATTTACAATAGGATGGATCCCTCAGGACACACGACTCTCTTGTTTGCTCTTGCCGGTTGCAATGAGAAGATTGTCGCTTCTGCCATGAACATATTGGCTCATCACCACGTCAGTAATGAGAGGTTCATAGTGTCGCCTCTCTTTCTGGCTGTCAACCACGGTCGGGAAGACTGGGTCCAAGCTATCATTAATGAGGGAGCAGATCTGGACCAAATGAACAGAACCAACCACAGTTGGGCCGATGAGCAGTGTTCGGCCTTATATTCAGCTTGGCTGCGAAAGGATGATAAAATAATCAGACGACTCCTTTCTGCCGGTGCCGATCCATCTATAATCTGTTCAGAGACACATTTCGATAAAACTGTAATTCACGAAGCGCTCAAAGAGACAGATCGATGGTCCAAAGATATTCTTCTTTTGCTGGTCGAGTCGGCTATAAACCTGTATCCCACGAAAAGGCTTCCCAACCTGACAGATGATGATGGTGACACATCTACATTATCCTACGCTATCGATCAGGAGAACATCCCATTGGTGCAACTCTTACTCGACTCTGGTGCGCGTCAAGATTGCCCGGATCGTGTTCATGTTAGAGATGGAGCGGCCTTTAACACTGCTGCAGCAAAAGGCCTTCAGAAAATAGTAAAGGTTTTACTCAACAACAGGGTAAATCCGAGCAGCAGTTTCTTCGGCATGAGTCTTCTTCATGAGGCTGCGGCTAATGGCCATTCATCCGTGGTACGACTCTTGCTGGATGCAGGAGCACGCCCTACTGGATTGAGTCCCGATAATGAACATGAGTACTCATGTCTGGTTGCTTTAAAGCATTCGAATTGCAAGTACACTCTTGAATCATTTGTATCTTCCGGGAGGAACAGTCGTGACCCTGTGGAAATGGCCATGAATAATGGCCATGCTGCTGTGGTTCAAACATTCCTGGAAGCCGCTAATAGTCAAGGGGTTGCCAGCAAAGCCAGGATCGAAGAGATTCGGAGCCTACCGTGGACCTGGTATATGAATCTCGCAGTCAAAGGCAACCTTCCTGCCATAGTGCTAGTGCTTCTGGAGGGCGGCATTGATCCGAACAGGTTTGGATTTCTCGAAAAGCCGCTACTAAATATTGCTGTCGAAAAGGGGTGGGTCGAGGTGGCCCGAATACTACTACAATATGGTGCTGATCCGACGTTGACGGATATCTCATTAAACACGGCGCTGCAGAGAGCCATCGGCGGGAATCACCTGGAGATTTTGAATATGCTACTGGACTGGAGAGATACTCACGGTCGGACATTGATTATGCTGGAAATCTTCGTGTCCGAGGAATTTGAGTGGTTACCATTGGCTGCCCGGCGAGACGGATTGCCGCGAGCTATTCAAGAAGTTCTCGACACCGAGTACATTTTCAACGTACAAGACAACAAAGGGCTCACGGTATTTTCGTACGCTGTGATCGAGAATAGACTGATGATCGTCGATAATCTCCTCGATCACGGACGATCAGATCCCAACAAGCAAAGTCTCCAGGGTGAAACGCCGTTGATGAGAGCCGCATCTGCCGGGTTTGAAGACATTCTGCGTCGTCTACTCGCTTGTCCGTTGACAGACATTGAGATCGAAGATGAAGATGGACTGACTGCGATGGACCATGCACGGAGGGCTGGAAATAGCACCATTGTGGCACTGTTGAGGAAAAAGCAAGACGAGCTGTTGGCGCAACGTGGGAGGGGACGATCCTTTCCCCTTCGCGCTATTGTGTCTACTGGCATGATGGGGACGCTACGAAGGCATCAATATTGAGCGAAGTCCTCCCTCTCGAGGATTCAAAAAAGACTTCCCGCGCGGAATTCTGCAATGGTGTTTTTCTCACAGCTGTGTGCTCTTGTCTGCCGTGTAAACAAACTCAAGCCGCATCTCAACTCACTTGAAAAAACTGGTAGCGGCCAGGCTTCTTTCCTTCCTTTTCTCTTCATTTTGGGCCAATGGCGTTGTGGTTCCCCGTTGCTCTACTTGACTCCTTTCTTGTTTTTTTTTGTTTCATTTTCTCACTACGCAGTCGAAACAAGAACCAATTCGGCAGGTATCGAGTGCGGTACGAGTATCGTGTCACAGAATTGCATGTAGAAAGAATTTGATTATGTGGCACGTTGGCAGACCGAGCGCGAACCGTGGTTGAAAATTTCGCTACCGATGATCCTGCTGGCCAGCAACTTCTCTGCCGGAACCGCTGTCTGTGAATATGTGGCTCCGGTAGCAGCTGCTGGACTTGAAAAGGAAAGGAATACGGCAATGCCCTCATTGCCGGTGCTATTGAGTAGGGACCGAAGGCTTACGTTGGATTCGCAAACACACGCGTCCGGGTACCTGATAAGACTGTTCCTGGAAAATTGACACGGCCTATGCGGCCATCAAGTGTCACGACACTGGCACTGTGGTTCAGTTATGGCTTTCATATGAATTTAATTATACAAAAACGTCCGGACGATAGCTTCAACTCCCTACGTAAGCTGAATGTCTTACTCTGTAATTTCCTGTGTGGATGCACATTCCTATTCCGCAGACCGCTAATGCTGGATGGAAAAGAAGGTATCATGCGGAAGTCATGCTCTTCACGAAAGATAAATGCTTACTCTGCCACCTTCATCGTATCAATCGGCTGGGTGGCGCATCTGTTCCTCCGATGCATTACCGCAAGCTCCATGGTTTCAGATAAAAGTGCGATCAAGTCTGTCTGGAATGGCTGGGCAAATGTCCAAAGTGAATAGCAGCTTGCCAAATCGAGCGATTTGAGTTCCGTCTGAGTGATTATTATATATATACAGTCAACGCCGCATTTGGTTTTCTTTTCACATCTACGCTGCTCTTGGACGTGCCTCCATCTCTACACTTTTCGTTCCGCTTCTACAACACGCACGAGATATAAGATCACAATGTCTGATGACTCACGTATCCAACCTCTCGTTCCTGCGACGAAGGGTCTGACGGTCCTTCCTTCCCGTCCCAAGGCCTCGAGTCTGCCTATACCCCAGTTCAAGCATAACAATCTGGAATATCCTTTACTTAAGCTTCCCGACGAGCTGTTGCTGATGATTCTGAAACACAACCACGCGACAACTGGTACTTTCGTGGATACAAAGTCAATGAGGCAAGTCTGCACAAGGCTTGATCCTATTGGCGCAGAGGTGCTTTGCAGGCACAAGGCCCATGATGGGCGCTTCAAGGTATATGTCGGTCGGTCCGATCTTCACGGCTTGAAAGGCCTGGAAAGCATCGCAAAAATCGCGCGCGGCACTCGCATGGGCATGTTGATTCCAGGAATGACACTTGTCTACAAAAGTGCACCACGGGATGCCATTTACGCGTATTGCAATACGAGACCTCTCACCGCCGAAACACTGCCCCATAGAATATCTCTGCTCGAGCAGCGAATGGAGCATTACTGCCTTCAGCGGCTGCTGACAAACGTCTTAAGCCTTATCAAAAGCATCCAGAGCATCACATACTCGCAAGACGGGGACTTGACCATGACCAACGCCGGGGCGAGGATTCAGGAGGACTGGAATGAATGGGATATGCATGATCTCACGACTCCGGCATTCGCCTTCTGGCCGACACGCGCTCTGCTCGGCGCAATCAAGGACGCGGACGTCACGCTCAAGCAGCTCACTCTATTGGAGGTCCAAATGCTCTATCCAACACGCTTCCAAATCTCCACGCAGCGCAAGCTGGAGTTCCCGCAGCCGTGGATCCATCAATTAGGAAATTTGACAAACTTATCGCTCAGGCTTGCCACCGTTGTCGACGCGCTTATCACATCGTTGGACGACGATCCGGCATATCCCGGTCCCACGCACCTCATCACCCTGCTTAAAGGCTTGCGGATGCTGAAGTCCCTGAACCTGAGCAGCACCGAGAGCGAACCCTCAGCGTGGCAGCTCGGCCCCATCCTCCGCGAGACCTTCCCCTTTCGCCTCAAGACTCTCCGCCTCAGGCGCTGTGCCATCTTCAATATGGACGACCTGGCCGGCTTCATCGCCAGGCACCGGGCCGCGGGGAAGTTTTCCTTGTCCCTCAGGAACATCGTGGTCCATTTTGTCGGGCCGACAGACGACGTGGTGGAAAGGTTGGATGTTTGGAAGGGGTTTCTACGCTCTCTAGCCAAGCATGCGACGGCTGACACCAGGCTGAGCCTCCGCCGCTTGGGCAGTTACTGGCACCCACTGCCTCATTTCACCGATGTGAATGTTGCTGTGGATAAAGTCACCTCCCGGTACCTGAGACGACTTTCTGCTTTGCCCCATGTTCAGACCGTACCGGAGCTGCTCGCTGCAGCGATCAAGGATCTGAAGGTGTCTACCTGGAACCATCTCCTCACCACCGAAGACCTTTAGGTGCCTCTCAGAAAGAGGAGGAGGTTGGTAATGCGCTTTTAATCTACCACCAGGTTGCAATCATTGGGTTTCGTGTATTGTTCACATGCAAGAGGAGCATTTGTGGCAGGACTAATTGGGAAAGGGAAGCTTTGTGAAACCGCCGGGAGAGGTTGTAATGGGTTGTTGCACATTGTACCGCAAACATGAGGTCTGAGGAATACTGATATCAACTTCGAATTGGTAGCTCATTGGCGTGTGTAGTATATATTTCGTATTTTGGTGATAGGAGCGGTGGGAGTTTTAGCGCGTTTCAATCCTTGCATGTGTTACAATGAACACTTTTGGATGTAACTCTCTGGAACATCAAAGTCTACTACATACAAGAATGTCGTAGACACGTGAATATGCGGAGTGGCCTGGAAATGCAGATGAGTGGGTTGCATAGAGATGAATATGCGGATATTGCCGAGGACATCAGCCTTGTCCATTTCAGCCTTGCATTTTGGCACATGCGGCTAACATGCCATGTTTCATGCCAATTTGTCCGTACCAGTCGGTTGCTCCTTCCAGTTCTTTGCATAGATGCCGTGCGGTCCCGATTCACATGAGTCACTGATCAGGCTGCTTGGCGCTTCCAGCCGTTCGGTTCAGGCAACTACTGATCCTACAGCCTGCATGGAATCTCTCCATTCGCTACGCCGAGCCAATCAGACGCGAGCAGATAACACTGAAACGCAAGCAAAATCAGCTTACTTGTGTACTACCTATAGCCTCCTCTCCACCATAACCCAGCAATCGAAGTGTGTGGCTGCCTAGATCGGAGACAGATCAAGGTACTCGGTGGAGTCTGTCGCTGCCACATGTGACAATGCCCCGCATTGGCAAGGCAGAAGCATTCTTATGGGGGCCAAATCAGGCAACGTTCTGGTTGGATAGCCTGTTGTGTATCAGCCACCGCCACTGCTGCCTTCCAGCCTTCCCGCGGGGTAGAATCTACTTAAGCTACAGTTCCTGACCACTTATCTCAAAATTCTACAATAACGCCTTGATAAATTACATCAATCTCTCCAAGACAATCCATCCACTATGCTCACAGCCGACAGCTCCGACGAAGAAATGTACAGCGAGACCTCCAGCCAGGCCGGCGGCCAGGCCGACCCCACCGTAAGCCTCATCCTCCATCCACAGCCTCGCCGCGCCGCCTCACCTCCAACACACCCACCCACACCAAAGCTGACCCATCATCCCGCACAGCCCGACTCCGCCGCGACCACCGCCGAAACCACCGACCCCCAACCCCTCTTCGGCTCCAAACCCGAAGTCAAAGCCCTCTACTCAACCAGCAACCCGGAATGCGACTGCGCGCCGCGCTGGTCCGAGCACGCCGAGGCCGCCGAGGAAGACCGCATGCTCAAGAAGCTCGGCGCGGCGGCCGCCATCATCCAGCGGTTCAAGCGGTCGCGCGAGGGCCAGTGGCAGACGAGCGCCATCGAGGTGCAGAGCCCGCGGCTGAACCGCGTCCTCGCCGACGTGCTGCGCGACTACCCGGACGTCGTGGTGCGCGAGGGCGAGGCGACCAAGTTCGCGGCGCCGTTTAAGCCGCTGTTTCATCGGTGGGGGAGGTTGTTGGAGAGGTGGGAGAAGGAGGAGGAGGGGGGGCAGACGAAGGTGGAGTTGGGGTTGCTGGTGGAGGCGCTGAGGCCGACGCTGGAGCCGCTGTTTAGCGTTGCGGGTGAGATAAAGAGGACGGGGGAGGTCGATTTTGATAACATGTGGACGGTGTTTGTGCCGGGGGAGCTGATGGTGTTTAGGTGCGGGAGCGCGGTGAGGGTGTTCCGGCTGCACGACTTGCACATCGTTGTGCCGCGGCACGAGCCGAGGTTTTGGGTGCTCACGTTGCAGCAGATTGAGTGGAATGGGAGGTACTTTGGTGTTGTTCAGGGGAAGATGCGGATCGTCGAGGCGGACAAGCCGTTGCAGTTTGACAAGCTGTCGGTGCAGCCGCTGGCGACGCAGCGGGACCAGGACGCCATCAAGAAGAGGTATCTCACAAAGGGCAACAAGTACCTGGAGCTGTGCAGCCACAAGTGCCTGGTGAAGGCGTACAAGGGCACCAAATACGTTCTCAATTCGGAGCTGGAGACGATTAGAGAGAAACCGGTGAGTTTAGTCTATCATCATTCACTGGGCAGTACTGACCGGAAGACACAGCTCTCGGGAAGGATTGCCATCGACCCTTTCGCCTTCTTCACCTGTCAGTCAGACATTGCACCCAAGCAGCCCCGTTTGAACAGCGGAGATTCGGATGCGTTTTTCTCGGGCGACAAGGACCTGTTCGAACAGACGAACGAGCTCGACAAGGAAGAGCAGAACGAAGAGTCTGAAATGAACAAGGTGAGGGGCTTGGAGAAGCGTCTCCTCTGCCTCGTGGATCGCATCAAGGGCTTCGACCTTCGGAACAACGAATGGTGTAAGTGCACACTCATGCTTTTAGCCATTTGATATTGACAGGCGATAGGTGAATTTGATGTGGATGACGTCTCAGAGCCCGTCTGGAACGATAGCGCGTTGCACCAACTCGTTCTCTCCGAAGGAGAGAAGAAGCTGCTGGTTGCCTTCACCCAGCGCGATGAATTGGACCTTCCGGAGTTCGACGATGTTATTCTGGACAAAGGTAAAGAGATTCCAGACAGCTGAATCTCGGAGTGTAACTGACCATTCCCAGGGAAGGGCATCATCATCCTCTTGGCCGGTCCCCCCGGTGTCGGCAAAACGCTGACAGCTGAGTCCAGTAAGTCTCCACAGATAACTAAAACGTCTCAGCAGTATTGACCGGTACAGTCTCGGAACGCGCCCGTGTGCCATTGTATTCTCTCCGGGCCAGTGACCTCGGCACGGATTCCGATCAGGTTGAAGCCACCTTGAAGGACGCTCTCGAATGCTGCAAATTGTGGAACGCTGTGCTTCTGATCGATGAAGCCGATGTTTTCATGGAGAAGCGCAGCGCCGACAGGCTTGAGCAGAATGAGCTGGTGTCCAGTGAGTCTCCCGACACATCTCTGGTCCTGCCCACGTGACTAACCGGCCCAGTCTTCCTCCGCAACCTGGAGTACTACCAAGGCGTGATGTTCTTGACGACCAACAGAGTGGACGCAATCGATGATGCATTCCGTTCCCGCATCGATCTGATCCTCACCTACCCGAATCTTGACCATGCAGCCCGGAAGCAGATCTGGTCGACGTTCATATCCAGCCTTCCGTCGGGAAGTTGCAACATCGGTGATATCGACTTTGATGAGCTTGCCCGCACGGATATGAACGGACGCGACATCAAGAACGTGGTCAAGATTGCGCGCTTCCTTGCTGCATCGGAGAAGATTCCTTTGTCAATGGAACACCTGAGGACTATCCTGACCATCAAGAAGGCTTCTCTTTGAACGAGTTTACTTATAGTCGTAGTCCGTCGCATTCTGCGGATTAAATAGCTCACTAGATTAGTCAGTAGATGAACAATGGAACAGGAGTATAATTTGAGAGCTCTAGAGCTAACGTGGAGTAAGACAAACAATGTGAATCGGTCCATATCTTTTTTTACTTGCCCTTATTCTGTGAATATTCCCCCATCAGATTCACCGGCCAAATACAAAGCTAACTACTCAACGCGGGATTCACTCCGAGCCGGTTCCCAGAACGAAATTTCACCAATAGCACGAAATTGCCGAAGAGAAATCGACATGATGCTACACCACACTGCATCCCAGAAATCAAGGCGCTAATCGGTGTAGAGGCAGATCTTGATCACGCATCACACTTCTCCGAGATTAATATTCTTCGCCAGCCTCCTGATTCCTGGAATGCTTCCCGAATTTTTCATATTGGGCTGCCGTAGTTTTCGTCATGCCCGTCGCCCGAATTGATTGCAAGGCGGACATGAAATGCCGCCGCTCAACAACGCGGACGTCGGTATCATCGGACTGTTCGCCAACGCATTCGAGAGCAGCCTGAACGCAAAGACTCTTAAGGTCAGAGCCAGAGAAACGGGGCGTCATCTTGGCTAATATACCAGCGTCGATGTCAGACCCGAGCTTTTCGCCCTTGAGGAGGACCTTGAGAATGCCCAGCCTCTCATCAGTCGTCGGAAGGTCCATGTGAATGTGCACGGGAGCGCGTCGCAGCACGGCGGGGTCGAGATCAAAGGGTCTGTTTGTCGCGAGCAGGATGAAGGGGGCTTTGACATCAGTTGCCAGTCCATCCCACTCCATAAGGAACTGGTTGATCATAGAGCGTATGTGCCTCTGTTCGCCTCCCTTGCGAACTCCAAACATGGCGTCTGCCTCGTCAATGAAGACGATGCATGGGTGAAGCTTTCGGGCCAGGGAGAATATAGCCTTGATGACCTTTTCGTCGTCTCCCCAGCACTTCTGCCACATCTCTGCGGCCGAGACGACAAGCATGTTCATGTTGGACTGTCTTGCCAAACACCTGCAAAGAAGGCTCTTTCCAGTCCCCGGAGGCCCATAAAGAATCGCGCCTGTGATTCTGTTCGAACGGAGGACGCCGTGGCCAAAGGCTTTGGGCTTCTTTAATGAGAGCGAGGTGACGTTTTCTAGCTTCTGGATTGTCAAAGGATCGACAAAGATATCCCTGTAGTCTGGGCAGATGGAGTCTTCACGGAGTATCGTCAGTATAATGGTCGAACTCTTGAGTGAGTGACGCAGCTTACCTGTGTTTACGATATTTTCAAGAAGCATCCTCTCCCACGCGCCATGTGCCATCTTTCTCCAGTTTGACATTCTCTTCTCGTGAGAGCGGCCAGCAACGTCTCCTTTACTACAGCCTCGTTTGTCTTCACTGCTGTGATCGTTGTCACCGCTGTTGCGGTTCAGCCGCCCTCTTCTAAAGAATCTGCGGATGGAACCGAAGAGTCCTCGAGAAAACCTATCGTTATCTGAGGCCCTGCGCAGCCCTTGCCCTTCGGAATCTCTCTTGCGGACGACCTTTCTCAGGTAACCAATAACGCCGAGGTTTCTTCGATCGTCCTCGTTGTGATTGCCCTCTTTTGGTTCCAGTATAATATTCTGGGAGACATCTGTGGTTTCTTATCGAGCAAAGATGTCAGTAATAAGTCTGTCTGTGCCTTAAGGGTTATCAGAGATATTTACCTGCAGCACTTGTAGCATTGTCTGCCTTTTTATCGGCGGAACTTCGTTCAGATGCTAAATCGGAGTCAAAGCTGCTGTGTTGCGCTACGGGGACAGATGTGGCAGCGCGGTAGCATTTGTCAAGTTGGTACCGGGAGCCGACAGGAGTTTCGGTGCTTTGCATGGCCATTCTTGATGCGGCCTGCAGAATGTCCTGTGTACACAGTAACAAATTAATGAAGCAAGTAGTCTTCTCCACTTATTCTGTTAAGAGATGCACACAGCGTTTCTGCCAGGGGCCAAGCACGTAGAAATTGCAACACTTGTTTCGCCCCTCTATTGTACCGTGACAAATCTGACGAGTGGCTGTGTTCTTGTCGAAGCCGCAAGCTGGTTCATTCTTGCCACGCTTAGGAGCCACGTAATTGTCAGCTAAGCGCAGTGGAGGCTTTTCAACCTTGCCAGGATGAACTGACGACTCGTGCCTCGATCTTCTCTGCTATCTACCACCGATATTTGAATCTGCCACACTAATGCGTCAGCATATTGTAAGCAAGGATTTGCATTAGCTCTATGTGGCGAGTATTCCACCCGGTTGCCGCCCGCCCCCAATCGGACATCCGACAACGTGTAACTGGCTGGCCAAGACCGTGTAATTCACTGTCCAGCCCCCCTGAATAAAACTTCTCGAGATTGCGAAAATTAGTATTTTCGCGAAGATGTTAGCATTTCTGGGAAAATTAAAAACATCTTATAAAAAGTTTTACATTTTCTGAACTCCTTAAGTCTTTATAGAAGAATAGAGAAACATAGCTTAGAGAATAAATATAAGTCGCTTTTTATAGTTACGGAAAACTTTGCATGGACGGTAAAATCGTTAGTTCGAGCGCCCATTTAGACGTCTAATAACACGTAGTTTGGCGTCCAGGGGGCTGGACGGTAAGATGCATGGTATTGGCCGGCCAATTACGCGCTGTCGGACGTCCGATTGGGGGCGGAAGGCAACGGGGTGGAACAGCCAGGCTGTGGCGTGTAGATCTAGGCTGCAGCGAAGACTGTTGCAAGACACTGACCAATTAGCGAGACGCAATGCTCCAGGGCAGCGAGGCGCAATTCTCCACCGCAGAGATGCGCAATACTCGTGCGCAGAAATGGATCATGCGCGCCAGCATGCGGAAGAGCCTTTCGTCCTTACCAGTGACCCGTTGTTGGCAGGTGCAACGGTCAGGGAGGGTATTTAGTGCTTTCTTTCGGGTAGCTCGATACATCACCCGTTCACCTCCTCAGCTCTCGTCTCAGCCTGCCGCGACACCATTTCTAACATGACCTAGTTTCTAAGCATTTCTGTGTTCCCATCTTCATCACCATTTCCTTTCTGGCCTAGCAAAGCTCAAAGGATGGACTTGAGCTCCCTCCTTCCAACGGTGAGCTCTATTCTCCGCTTCCCAATGGCTGTTCAGTTCTATCATAGCAATACACGTACTAACATATCACAAGATTGCCAATAGTATGACGCCAGCGTCGCCGAAACCATCTGAAAAATCCGTTTCCTCCGGACAAACATCCTGTGCGCTCTCCACTGACTCTGCCCAAGGGCCGAGCCGCACCACCAGCGCGAATCCTCCGCCGATTCTCACGCGCCGTGCTTCTTTTTCAGCCAGCTATCCTCGCTTCTTCAGCCGTCAGCTTCGTAGGTTTACACGGCGCTCTCCTATAGATCCAAGCGTACCTACCGTCCATGAGGACGAGGGTGCACCGGCTCCCCGCGGAGCCAGGGTCGAGGCTAACGCGGAAGATATCCGTCGCACCATCTTGCCGCGGAAGCCATCAGGTCAGGTAACGTTTCCAGAATTCGACAGCCTGGAGGCATACTTAGTTACTGGCCTGGATGAAACTGCAACGAAGCTTTGGGACGACGAAATCAACAGGCTTTTGGATGTAGTCCAGCACCCAGAAAGGCCGTTGAAATTCAACAACGCAGCGTTCGTGGGAAAAGAAGGGGAGCAGGGGTACCGCGACTTGTCGACTCTCGCCCAGAGGATTCTGACAGCCATGTCCATCTGCATGCTCGACAACGAGAGCATCATCGCCAAGCACTGCAGCCTTCTTTCCAGCCGGGAGCGTCTCCAAAAATTGATCCCTCAGATCAGGATGAGCCTGAACGCTGACGAGAGCGGTGGTGTTGGTAGCGCAGATGAGACCCTTAAAGCTACCAATGATTTGATTGATTACATATCTGCCGTGTTCGCAAGGCTGATCACTCAAACTGCAATAGGCGGCTACTGGCAAAACAATATCCTGGGTGTGTTGGTAATGCGGGTGGCAAAGATGAAGGAATTGGTAAAGGATATGGACGCGAATGCATACACTGCAATCAGCAACGGAGAGGCTGCTTATGACAGCATTCGCAACACTGAGCAACTGGATACGAGCAAGATGGACGAGGAGGAAGAATGTGAGGAGCTCCTACGCATGCTTCATGCGAACACAAAAGAAGGCCTTGCGTCACCAGAACAAGTCGAGCTGGTGCAGTACTGCTCCGATCAGGCCAAGTTCCGCTCTGGGATCAACACCACATTACGATACATTTTCCTCTCGCTGCGCTTTCTCGATCGTTCTGGGCTCCCAGCGACGGCATACGAGATATGCGCTGTGGTCTATGAGACGGGCTTTGAGGGGTTCAAGGTGGGTTCCTTTTGTATGCCTACACCCAACGGCATGCTGACACTGTTGCTTCTGTAGGCTCTCCTATTCCAAGACAGAGATCTCGAATACTCTGCCACATCGGACCTTGACATGCTCAACACGGCGCATTCGGCGTTCAGCATCTTGAACCACACTGTCGTGCACCTCGGTCATGAAAAAGGCAACGGCGGCGAGCACAAAACGAACATTGAGTGGTGCTACAAAGAATCCGCGAAGAGAAACCACGTCCTATCCGAAACCGGCGACGAATTAGAAGTTATGGACCTCTCTGGTCATGACAGGCAGACTTTATCTCTGGACTCAATGGAGAAGGTCATTACCGTCATGGTGCCCTTGGTGATGACCAGCCCGATCTTTGTCAGCAACTTCACCTCGTTCAAAACCATGATGGCCCTTACCGGCGACGTCAAAGACATCGTCCGCCCCTACGCCGAAGGCCAGTTCAGTGCATTTTTCCGCATGCACACAAGCGATTTTGGCATCAACGCTGCTCGACGAAAAGACGTACTTGGGCTGTCTCAGGCTGTAAACCGTGGCCTCTTCTCGCGGTGCAACCTTCTGTCAATGCCCAGACCAAACGCTCAGCAAAACAACGCCAAGCAGCTCATGAAGCTCTCGGAACTGACATGGGAGATGGATTCCTGGGTGATTGACGAGAACTCGGTTACCGTAAATTGTGATCCATATGTCTGGACCGTCATTGCCGGGGCCGTCATCCTCGCGGGCGGCGGCATGGCCGTGGCCTTCAGCGTCGGCAACCGCATCCAGGGCGTCGACCCCTCCAACATGGCCACGTACACTTGGGTGCTGGCAACCTTCCTTATCCTAGTGTGCAAGAGCCTGCTCGTGAGCAACTGGGCGTGGAACGATTTCCTGCACCGGCGCGTCCGCTGCCGTTCGGTGTCAGAGCTGCACGCCGTCACTGGTATCAACGAACAGCTAATCGTGGCCAAGCTGCTTCACGACGAAGGTGGTCATTCGATCCTGAAGGTGCGCGGGCCGTACAATTCCGTCTTCTTGAACAAATCCGACGACGGCTTCTCCATCGACTGTCCTCCCGATCTTCGAACGCTGCTGCTTAGCGGCCTGACGCCGCTCAAAGTCATCACGCCACGGGGCTATGCCCTTGTCTGTCTGGATGGACGTCGCGGGACCGAATTGGCCGTTGTAGAGCACCAGGGCACCGAGTCCAAGGCGCATCTCGTGTGTGAGGACTTCAGTCGCATGGCGCAACGGACGGAGAGGCGTCGCTCTCATCATGCCATCAGGTTGCCGCTGACTCGTTCAAAGAATTTGAAGTGGAAGATGGTCCAGGGAATCTACAACGTTATGGATGCCGTATTACTTTAGCCGATTTTTGTGCAAGCCTTTTTTAATATTTGCCTAAGAGTCTCTCTACCATATATCTCTCTGCTTTTACCATTGTCATCATCAATCCTATCCTATAGTAGCTTTCGTTCTCGCTTTTGTTCAGACAATCCTGGCACATCACGATTGCCTCTTTCTTGCGTAACAACCCCATGCTAGTGCTAATCCAGATCGGATCGGAGAGTTATTATATTCCAATATAGGTGTACTTATAGGATAGAAAATAGTCTCGTGATGGGGCTGCTTGTAGACCTATAGATCTAGGAGCGTAAGACACTGTGACGTGCTAAACGCCGACATGTGACATGCTAAGCCACGCAGTTGCAGCCTTGCGGGGTCTGATGCATACCCCACTTCAGACGCATGACTACTGCGCTTACTTTGATCAATCTGCATATCTCGCCGACTTTTCAACGATGGACAAAACACAGCTTTACGAGCGCGCGGCTCCAGATTTCAACTTGCTGCACATATGCATCTGCATCTGTGTGACACACCAAGTGTACCAATACTTCTACTGCAAGAAAGCCGAAGGTTCTCCATCAGCCATTGCGACCAAGGACTACAAGGCTAACGACAGTCAACTTAGAGATAGTTTGATGCCTCCTCGACCCCACCGATTCAGATACGATTCGTTGCAGGATAGGACTCAGGTCAGACTGTTCTGCCTCTATCCTGGCAAATACCATGATGAAATCACCGGTTGTATGTATACCGTCTCTATAGAAGAGCTGCGATGTACACACTACGAAGCCATATCGTATGTGTGGGGGGACCCTCATAACACGGTCGGGATTTGTGTTGAGTCAGCTGGCGACTCCAGTATCGGGATACTCTCAATCACCAAGAATCTCGAGGCTGCGTTGAAGAGGGCGAGACGACGTACGCTAGAGCGCGTTATATGGGCCGATGGTATCTGCATTAATCAAGCCGATGTCTTGGAGCGAGGGCATCAAGTAAGACTGATGCGTTCTATTTACGAGCAAGCAAATCTTGTGTACGTATGGCTGGGAGCAGGAAGCAGGGAATGCACCGACATGCATGCCCAGTGCGCATTCAACTTCCTCAACAGCCTCAAAGTCAAAAGCAGAGACGAAGAAGTCTATCGGCGCATCGCCGAAACCGATGACATAATATGGCGCCACCTTTCGCACGTCCTCAACCGACCATGGTTTCGACGTATATGGATTTTGCAGGAAATCGGTGTCGCCAGAGCTGCAACGTTCTATTATGGAAATGCAAGCATCGATCGCAACGCATTGTATCGCGCATGCTATATCCTTTCGACCCGCATCATAGATTTTCCCTCGATCACAAGGCTCGAAACTCCCATCAATTGGGTAAGGAGTCTTGCCACGCATTTCCACTTCAACGGGAGTAAGTCCTCGCTCATGATCAGCAAATTCGACCTTTTCGACTTAGCTCGCCCTTGTGCCGCTACGGATCCGAGAGACATGATTTATGCTCTTATGGGCCATCCAATCTTCGACACTGATGACATCGAGGAATTTATGCCAATCGACTACAGTCATTCTCGGGAGCGGGTTTATACCGACATTCCGTTGAAGCTCCTGCATGAACCCTGGAACCCACTTCAGCTACTATCATTAGTAAAGCACACTGGAAGTAAGGGAGTCGGACGTGACAGCCGGCTTCCCTCATGGGTTCCTGCATGGGATGTCAAGTCTCCGGTGCAGACGCTAGGCGAAAGCAAACCCACTTTCGCCGCCTCCAGATCCCTACGGCAATCATTCACTGTCTCGGTTGATGGGCTATACACCCAAGGCTGCTTTATTGATACTATCGAGTGGCAATCTCACACCCTCCGTAGAACGGACTTTCCGGAAGCTCAAGAGAAAACGAACATGCCTTCAAGTTTGAGGAGCATCATAGATGTCTTCGTCAGTCTTGCGATCACGCCCGGCAGTACTCACCTCCGGAGCTGTGCTCGGACACTCATCGCTGCCGACTCGTATTCAGATGGGCAAGGTGAAGCATCTTCCAGCCCGCAGGAACAGCCACAGGACAGAGCAACAATGTTCGCTTTCGTGGAGTACGTAGAGGCGCTGCTGAGCCGTGAAGTCGCACGCGGTACCAGTGTCTCTTCTGTGAAAACCTTGCAGAAGGTTCTTGCAAGAGACTGCTCCAATCAGCAGTCACGGACAGGTCTGAAAGGTTCATACGGGAATGTTAGTTCCAAGAGGCCGATGTCATTCAGCCTTGAAGCACGTAAATGGTGCACCGGCCGTCGCTTTTTTATCACCGCGAAGGGCCGCTTCGGAATCGGACCGCCTGTCAGTCAAGTGGGAGATCCTATCTACATTCTCTCTGGTGCTGCTGTCCCGTTTGTTTTCCGACGTGATTTGTCCAGCGCCTCATCAGACTCCCAGGATGTTCAGCTCTGTGGAGAGTGTTACGTGGATGGGATCATGTCGGGTGAAGGTGACCGTATGCTGGCAGAGGGCGAGACATGCTTAGAGAACCTGCGTATCATCTGATGTGTTATGAGTCTATCACACTGCCTTTTCACTATCTCACTAATTGCCCATCTCTCGACTGTTTGTGGTACGGAAAGATGAATAGCATTAACACCCTCCGATATTATTCATTTCTCTTTTTTTTGCTCTCATCTAGTCATTTACGTAATGAAATGAGTAAGTCTCAGGTTTCAATATAATTCTACGGCATAGTGGTCGTTCAAAATATCAAAAAGGTAAGGGTAAACTGAGGTGTGAAGTTGAGGTTGTCTCTGTAGCAAGTGTTTCGAGGGACAAATAATGTATGGCCCGGGAAGACCTGTTCCTGAAGGCTATTTGGGATATGCTCAGCACTGAGTATGCAGGAGTACTTGCAATTCGCGCGTTAAAAGAAAACGCAATCAAGCTGCTCGCAACTGCGGCTCAAACAACTCATGAAACCTCCCACTACCTCCCCCTAAGTTGCCCAAGCGATAAGAGATACCATCAATCTCACAGCTCTTCGGAAAATGCTCCAAGTCAATCTCCCGAAAAACGAATTCCTGCCACCCATCCACCATCGTCCAATATGCCTCATCCTCCGACGCCGCCCAATGAAACAAGTAATTCGCCTCCAGCTCCCGCAAGCAGCAGTGCAACCACTCCGTCCACGACGCCGCACGCACCGACTGATTCACCTCCGCCTTCCACCAAATCCACTTGTACCGCGGACAACGGCCGCACTCACACTCCACGCACGGCGTCCTAGCGAAGCGGTGGAAACTGCCGTTCCGCCGATCACTGCGCGTGCTGATATTGAACGGCAACACCATCCCATCGCGCTTCCCACCCGCCGGCCCATCGCGAACGACGAGCATGTGCGCGACCGACCGGCTGTACGAACGGCCGTCATCGTAGCGTGGTTGCAGCGCCCACACAGGGACGGCCAGGCCCCCGGCGGCGGCAAGCTCGCCGACCACGTCGCTCGGGGCGGCGCTGCCACCGCGCTCCAGCCAGTACCCCTCGTACCCCGCGCGTACCGTGGTCTCGGGTAGCGTGAAGACCGTCTCGGCGCTGTCGGTGAAGGAGGCGCGCAGCGCGTTCGTGCCGGGCAGCTGCCACCACGCGTGCGGCGCTAGCGTGGGCGGCTGATCTGGCTGGCCCGTGTACGCGTAGAACCCGCTGTCCAGGCCAGGCCATGTCCAGCCTATCACGGCTTTGGCGGGCCATTCGAGGATCCATAGTTCGAATTCTTCTGGCAGAGGCGGCCCGCAGGATAGCGAGTGGAGGTACCGGTCGCGGTCGAAGGGCCGCAGGGCGGGCAGCACGCGGGTGCGGCTTGGCAGGAAGTAGGGTGAGTGGATGGTGTCGTCCCACAGGCGGAGCAGCTCTTGGCGGGCGCGGCGGATGAAGGAGAGGTTGTTGTTGATGAGCGCTTGCCAGTGTCTTGACGCGTTGCGCAGTAGGATGAGTTCCCGGAGTTGGAGGTAGGCTGCAATTTCCAGCTGCAGCTCTGCAGGGAGGATATCAATAGACATGACAAAGTCGTTGTCCGAAGTAGGTGTATGCTGGACAAGGGCGTCGGAGACATATGGTCGATGGACTGCATGGGAATGTTGTTGGCGTGGTCGAATTCTTGGCATTTGCACAACCTTGGTATGCTGTTGCCTGCCAATTGTTACACCATTACGCCCCGTCTATTCAATACCTCTCACAGCCAATGAAGCCAAACGGAAACACGAGAATCTTCCGTCCCGGTGAAACGCGTAGTTCGCCTCGAAACCCCGCAGACTGTAGCGCAACTATTAAGTCCAAGGCGAAGCACAGACGGAATGGTCCACTTCCTCCTTCCACTATAGCCAAATGTGCAGAGGGCAGTCACTTCACCCCTAGGGTAGTGCGGCAAAGCGACAGAAGCTACTGATGGCGCTGTTGAGGTGTTGACGACGCACGCCGACGTCGAACGGCAAGACGCCGCTGCCGCACTTGCTGCCAAGGCGGTCGGGGCGGTCGGGGCGGTCGAGGCGGTTGGGTTAGGTGTAAGCGATGAACCTCCACGTCGATGCTTCCGGTAGAGGATCTCCGATTTAAAATCTCGTGAGGCTCAGGCTCACCACCGTTAAAGAAGTGATCGATGATCGAGCGGTATGAGTTGACTGAGTTCTCGGTGATGGGGCTGGCAAAATTCCAACTCCCTTCGCTCACCACATGCGTACCGATGGCATAGGTGGTACCACAGTTTTCATATAGGACGGGCGATCCGGAGTTGCCTGGTGATAGTGAGAATGAGATCATACAACTCGCGTGAGGATTTTACCATCGTAGGTTGAGATTTGATAGGCCAGAAGGCCCTCATGGTTGTCTTCAAGGTTCCATGTCACCTGTGCGCGGTCCTCGTACATTTCTGCTCCATACTCCTCCTCTTCATCCACGAATATCTTCTTCTTGTCTGCAGGATAGCCAACGACACAGAGTTCGGCATTTTCGAAACGCGGCGTAACATGCGGTTTGATCGGGCTGACATTGCGAAACGGTTGGTTCAGCTGAACGAAAGCGAAGTCGTTGACGGAATTCTTCTTGTCGACGTAGTTCCGCGGTGCCACTACCCTGGTGCCTTTCCGGAATTCAACATTGGGACTATCTCTGGCATCCATTCCTCTGTATCCGATATATACCTGGACAACCGTAGCCAAGTTCTGGATGTTGCACTCGTCAACGACGACATGTCCGGCTGTGACTACGAGGTCGTCTCGAATCAGCCAGCCGGTGCCGTCATACGTCGTGTCACCTATCAGGGTGCGCACTTTGACGACTGACCTGAACATCCCGCCGTTCCGAATGTCCCTGCGACTGACTTTCCGCCGGCGGTCGGGCTCCTTGACCACGCGCTCTGACCTTTTGGGTAAATGCTTCTTCGCAGAACGTGAAATTCTTCCGTCGTGCAGCTCCCAAGCGTACATCAAGTGATCATCGTCTGCCATGGTGTTGTGCGGGACGGCAGGCGACTTGCAGGACGGCGAGACGGCGGAACCCTGGCGAAACGCGGGGTAGCTCGAGGAGCTGCGAGCGGATGGCGGGGTTGTAATCGGTGGCCCGCAACGGTAGGCTAGTGGTAGTTGGTGGCACGGTACGCGGCCTGCGCAACTGTAGGTTAGTCGTAATTTGCGGCACGGTACGCGTTCTCCTCACGGTAGGTTGTTTTGCGGTCGGTGGTTGTGATTAGAACGTGCGGGGCCGGCAGGTAGGCGTATTGGGCCAAGCACTATCCTGGCTGCTGACGTTATGCGACTCCATTGGTAAGCGCCGAAATCGGATATAGTAGCCAAGGTGTGCGCCCGAGAAGCTGAAATCCCCTGTTCCGCAATAAATATTCATAGAATTCGAAGTGACACCGTCACGGGTGCTTTTGTGATTTGCGTCTATACTCTAAACCTTTAGGCCCGGGTTAGTTGGTCATGTTGGTAGACTATGAATTCCGCTGACACGGGAAGATTATGCAGGGTCCTCATGCAGGAGAAAGTGAGAGCAGAACACAGAAGATAATCTTTCTTTTGGTACCTAACTGAATCCAGTTAGGCACACTTGATCTAGAGTACGTACCATATAGGGTGGTGAGAGAACCTACTGTCCCTATCCGGTCCATCTCTGGCCTCCTAAAAGAGAACCATCCCAAACACTCTGTCTTTTTTTTCCATCCTTACTCAGCCCCCTTCCCACACCACCCCCCCTCCATTTTCACTTCCCATACGCCCCCGCCCCCGCCCTCCTCCACTCCACACTCAAATACTCCCTCCACGTCCTCAACCCTACCTTCTCATACCACCCCACCAACGTAACCCAATCCACAAACACCTTCTCCACGCCCCTCATCCTCATCTCCTCCAACGCCGCCGCCACCATCGCGAGTCCAACCCCACCCTCCCTCTTAGCCGCATCAACCCCCACACAAGCCACGAGGCCCGTCTTATCCGGCTTCCCAAGTAGCTCCGGAAAAGCCAAGTCAGGCAAAAACACCTTCGTCCCGGGCTCCAGCATCATCGTCCACGCAATCTGCTCTCCAGGACCACCATCGCCGTCCGCCGACTTCTTCCGCTCATCATGCGCGACCATGACCTGCCCGTGCAAGCCGGCAGCGGCGAGCGCCTCGTACCCCTCGACCCAGCCGGCGTAGTGGCCGAAGTTGCGGCGCTGTTTCGCGAGGCACTCGGCCTCGCCGGCCTTGGTCCAGGGGCGGAAAACGATGCCCTTGTTCTGTGCGCGCGCGATGCGCATGCTGGCGTCGGGGTCGGGCGCGTGCGTGGCGACGAGGTCGATGCAGAGGTCGCGGCAGGTGTCGCCGCGCGCGGTGGGGGAGTTGCGGCCCGCGACGAAGCCGCGGTGGAAGAAGAAATTTTGGTTGGACGGCACGATGTCGAGTGGGAGGCCCGGGAAGAAGCGCGGGAAGGAGGAGCCGATGGAGAGGGTGTGGCAGGAGTAGGGTGGTGAGCAGAGGTGCTGGCGGGCGTGCGTGAGTAGCGCGGTGCCGATGCCGAGTTTTGCCTGGAAGGGGTGCACGATTAGGGCGGTGATGAGGCCTTTGGACGGGGTGCCGGCCGGGGCGGAGGGCGCGGGAGGTTGGATGTGGGTGGCGATGAAGCCGACGACTGTGTCGTGGCGGCGGACGACGAAGTGGGCGGCGCGTGGGCGGGTGAGGAGGTCGGCCAGCCGGGGTTTAGAGACGAGGTAGGTGGGTAGGACTTCGTGCCACAGGGCGCACACTTCGTTCATGTCTCGTTCAGGAGAGAAGGGTTCGGCGGTGTGCTGGTGTTGGGTTTGCTCAACGGGCAGATGGCCTCGAGCTTGAGCGATGCCAAATAGGACGTCAGCAGCCGCTGTGAAAGCGGCGGGGGTCGGCTCGTAGATTGCCAAGTAATTCTGTATCTCATCGGCGGAGAGAAAATCATATGGATCGCATGTAGCGACCACTATCAGCTTCTTAGCGGTGTAGGCTACCTTGGTAGCCATGTCTGTCTGATACGGTGCAAGCCGTGCATTTCTGGTGGCCAAAATGACGGCGTCTGCGGCTGCAGCAGCCTCGAGAACTTCATCCGCGTTTGATCCGTCTTGGTAGAAGCGAAGGTCCTGGATTTCGGGATGGTGGTTTCTCAAGATGTCGATAAAGCTCGGAGGTGTATACGGACCACGGGTCTCGATTTGGCCGTACTCGACCACACCGCTGGCGACGGGTTTCTCTCCAGGCGAGATGAAAACGAGACGTTGGTCCTTGGTCAGAGGAAGGGTTCCGGGTTGCAGTCGGACTGCTGTGGTGCTCGAGGCATACACCCTTGATGCGAGCTCGGAATTGTCCTTGTTTATAGTGGAGAGCTGCTTGAAGGATGAATGCGTCTGGCCTGCTTGTTTTCCTTGGGCGAGAGTGAATTCTTCTTGGGTGAAGGATTTGACCCTCTGCCACGACTCCTCGAGCTGGTGCATGAAGTCTTCATCCTGCATAGCAGCATGAAAAACAGCCTCTAGAGCCCCGGCCTGCAGATCGATGGTGTGGCAGATCATGACCGAGTCGCAGCCAGCCTTGAGAGCGGTAACGGCGCCTCGAACAGTGCCACCGCATTCGGTACGGATGGCATTCATTTCCAGACAGTCAGACACAATGACGCCGGTAAACTTGAGATCGTTCCGCAAAACTCGCAGGATAGTGGGGTCGAGTGTTGCGGGCAATTTTGAGTCTCCAATGACGATGTGAGCAGTCATGACGGCCGGAACCTTCTCCGTGACAGCACGCCTAAAGGGAATGAGCTCGCATTGTTCCATGTCTTCCCAGCTCTTCTGGATGAGAGGCAGACCATAGTGGGAGTCAACGGCAGTATCGCCGTGGCCGGGAAAATGCTTGACGCATGGAATGACGCCTTCCTCGCGGAGCCCGTTCAAATTAGCAGCCGCCAGGCGCGCGACAGCGTAAGGATCGTCGCTGAAAGAGCGGACGCCGATGACTGGGTTTTCGGGGTTATTATTGACATCGCAAACGGGGGCGTAATTCATGTTAATTCCGAAGGCTCGTAAAGCCTTTCCAGTGGCACGACCGACATCGTGGGCGTCGTCAATGGAGCGGGTGGCGCCAAGAGCCATGGACCCTGGCAGCTGTGACGTAATTGGAGGCTTGATGCGAGTGACAAGGCCATTCTCCTGATCGATTCCGATGGTGAGCGGCTGGTCATGACCAGCGTCTTTGGCGATTTGCTGCAACTCGGCTGTAAGAGCGGCGAGCTGTTCTGCGTCTCGAACATTGCGCTGGAATAGGACAATCTGGCCGACGTAATAGGGCGCACGGATCAGTCGTTTGATGTTCTCATCAGCGGTTTGGCTGTGGAAGCCAACGATGAAAAGGCGGCCGATGAGGCGGCGAAGACGGTCGTCCTCAGAGGGCATGATGTGAAACAGCGGGATCTACGCGATACCTTAATAGGAAATTCCGGAACCGACTAAACGAAGAATCCTCTCAGGAACGGAAGACGAGATTGCGATTGCTTGTTTTTGGAGGATTTCGATGCATGCGGCATGTGGTTGGCCAGATCCGAGTGTTTATCTCAAGAGAACGATGAGGACGATCGCACGAGTCAGTTTTTGGTGATAAACTGATGATGTGCGGTGTAGGATGAGATGGTGAGGACAGATAGCGCGTGGATGTTTTGGCGGTTGTGGTCGGCAGTGGGGGCGCGGGGGACCCAAACAATAGCGGGGTCGTCCGACGATAAGCCCCGCGATCGACACGAACATCACCGTTTGAGCATCATCCACCGGAGCCAGTGACCATCTGCGCGACTGTCAGCATCGTACCTGCGTGCGGTTACATACCTTCAGTGCGCTGCATGTCCCGCCATGCCTCCTCCTCTTCCTCGTCCGAGTCGCGTCGTCGCCCGTCGCTGGAGCCCTTGCTCCGCCCTGCTTCCACCATGACCGACCCCAACAGCGAACGCGACACCAAACTGCGCGCCAACCTCGAGCAGTACGAGCAGCTGTTCGGTGCTGACGAGGACGCTTTCGATCAGCCGACCACCACCCGGAAAGAGCTCTGGTCCTACTACCTCTATTACAATGGTGACAACGGCGTCGGGCCCGGCTCTTACAGCCAGACACTGTGAGTCTCGCCCGGTATTCATCCCGCGGCCTAGCCCTGACAAGCTCGCAGATTTCAGTCCGCCCTAACCTCTGCCGGCCATGACCCTGCCATCTCGCCTCCAGTCGCCGGAAACTGTGGCGATGGCGCATGCGTCGTTCCATGGGGAAAGGGCACGCGCAGTGTTGCCTCGGTCGTTCTCATCGCCAACGGCCTCTGCTTTGCCGTTATGACACTACTGTTCGTTTGGCTTGGCAGCGCTGCCGACTACGGTTCGTTTGGACGATGGCTGCTTCTCGTCCTGACCGTCATCTGCTGGGCTTTCCAGTACGGATTTATGAGCGTCAAGGGAGCCCAGCAATGGCGCACAGCTATGGGCTTATACATCGTGAGTTATATTGCCTACGGCGCTACTCTGGTTTTCTACGCTGCCCTGTTTCCGCGCTTGGCCCGTTACATGCCGCACGTGAGAAAGGCCCGGGAGGAGGATCTGAAGGAGGGAAAAATCAGCCAAGAGGAATACGACAAGATCGAGAGCCTGGAGAAGAACCATCTGTCCAACATATCTACCGCCCACTCCAATATAGGCTACCTCCTGACTCTTGCCATCAATCTGAGCATCCTGCTTCCGATGCAAGGCAACGATTACGCAAACAACTGGGCTCATTTTCTGACCAATACCTACTGGATCGTTCTCGGCATCTGGTGGTTCATCTTCCAGCAGCGCCGCCCAGGCCCAAAGCTTCCAAAAGGCTCTAGCTACGCCACCATCGGCTGGAAGCAAGTCGCTCTCGCCCTGAAAGAGGTCCGCCACCTCCCCCAGACCTTCATCTACCTCATCGCCTTCTTCCTCCTGGCAGACGGCCTCAACACCACCGGCACCCTCATCAGCATCATCCAAGCCGACCAGGTCAACTTCAGCTTCCTACAAATCACCTACCTCGGCATCTCGCAAGCCGTCTGCTCCACCTTCTCCACCTTTACATTCTGGTACGTGCAGCGCTATTTCAAAATCAGCACCAAGCGCATGTTCATGGTCACCAACTTCTTCTCCGTGCTCATCCCCTTCTACGGCATGCTCGGGCTATGGACGGACCGCGTTGGCTACCACCACATTTACGACTTCTGGCTCTACAACATCCTATTCGGCCTCTTCCAAGCGCCGTACTACGCCTACGCCCAGACCATGATGAGCGAGGTTACTCCGCGCGGCTACGAAAACATGTTCTTCGGCCTGTACGGAATCACAAACCGCGCCAGCTCCATCATCGGACCGAACGTGGTGCAGGCTATCATCAACAGCACCAATAATAACTGGCTTGGTTTTCCCTTCTTGGTCGCCTTGTGCGCGGCGGCAAGTGTCGTTATTTGGTTTGTCGATCTGCAGAAGGGGAGGGAGAACTGCAGGAAGTACGTCGAAGAGAGAAAGTTGGTGCGCGTTGCACGGGAGAGCGGGCGGACGGTTGAAGACATTGTCGAAGGCGCGGCTCAGGATGGGGGTTTGACCGTCGAGACGGTGGATGGTGGGAGGAAAGGCCCTTGAATGATGGATCTCAGCACGCGGCTCGTATCGTTTTTGAAAAACCAAACCACAGCCAGCCTCCCACCAAGATCTTGCAAAGTACTACACAACTTCAACGCCATTAAAGTATATACTTTGCACAAGCAATTCGGTATTCACAGTCCTTGGAGTTGAGTATGGCCGCTCCGGTTATGGTTTGTCTCTTTTCAAAGATGAGGCTTGGATCGTAAACTTCTCCATCGGGGAACCACGGTTGACGCTTCCGCAAGGGGGGATGGAGGTATTGGTCCCTGAAACGGGCAGACCCTGGCATTGGACATTCACCCGGCGGGCGTTACACATCTGCCCACCATAGAGATTTGCCTACAGTGGACATTTGCGTACGATAGACTTTTAACTACAGTTGCTTACTTAAATCTAGACTATTCTCCCTCTTTGTAGAGAATCACACCCGTTCTACACCGATCATATCTACCGTTACCACTCCACGTGACGACATCACTCATAACAACTATGTCGCGCATCTCAGATTTCGAGGCTCTTCCGACCGAGATGGTCGAGGAAATCGCTGGATACCTGAACTCCAAGGATTGTTGCAGTCTCCGCCAGGCATCGCTGCAACTTTACTTCAAAGCCGACTACATATTCCGCAAACATTGCACCCACGTGCAGGTTGATTTCGACCAGGTCCGCCTGGCCCAACTGTGCACGACATCTCAGAACACTGGCATGGCCAGAGCAGTAAAGATACTGACCATCGTAGTGCCTGACGAGGTCAGGAAAGGAGGGAAAAATACCGGCTCGCTCCAGGCATACATGAACGGACAAGCCAAAAACACGGCAAATGAAGAAATCCAGGCCGCTGTCGACAACAGCTGCTGCAGCACTGAGGCTTGTGGGTCCCTCCTTACCAACGCGCTCCGGCAGATGGTCAACGTCTCAGACGTGAGGATTACCGGCAATTATCTCGACATGGCGCACATCAGGTGCAGCGGCATGTCTCTGGTCCCCTGCCGCTCCAGGAGCAATCGCCACCGCGCCGTGCCCGCCATCCTGAACGCCGTCAAGAGCAGCGGCATCACCACGCCAATCAGCCTCTCCATAACCGAGCTCAGCCGGCACCGCGACCACCACGCCGTGAAGAAAACCCACGACACGGCCCCCCGCTGCTTCAACCCCCTCCCCGAACTCGACGCCGCCGCCCTCGCCAACGTGCACCAACTCCGCCTCGGCCTCGGCGGCCGCCGCCTCCCCAAGCGCGTCGCCCTCTCCGACGTCGCCGCGCTCCGCCACTCGCTCCCATTCACCCCAGCACTAACACTGCTCGAGCTAAGCGGGCCGCACCCGGGCCTACTCAACAGCGCCTTCGAGCTCATGGCCGACGCGCAGTACTCCACTTTCCCTGCCCTCCGCTCGCTGCGCCTCGCCGACGACACGACCGTCGACGGCGCGCAGCTGACGCTCTGCCTGCAGGCGCTGGTCCCGCAGCTGGAGGAGCTGGCGCTCGTCGGCCTCGCGCTGGCCGACGACGCCACGCACTGGATCGACGTGCTGCGCTGCATCCGCGCCAACCTCAGCTCGCGCTTGCAGCGCTTCCGCTTCGCGCGCAATGCGCATGCCGGCGAACTGCTGCAGGGCCACGCGCTGACGCTGTGGGATGCGGACGGCGACGGCGCGGCGTGCGTGCGGGATGTGGATGTCGCGCAGTTTGGGAGGTGGGCGCGCTGGATGTTTGAGGATGTGGATGAGTGGGTTGCCGTGTTCCAGCTTGATGATGATGATGGGGAGGCGTTTGAGGATGTGGCGGCGCGCGTGGGTGGGGTTGCGGCTGCGATCGATGTCTTGATTCAGGGGTATTACGAGGCGCCGGAGTCGCTGGATGAATTTCTTTTTTACTGTTTGCTTTAGGGTGGTGGGGTTGGGGATGAAGGTGGCTGTTGTAGGGAGGAGAACGGAGATGGCTAAACGCGCGGGTCTGTCCTGCTGGTATTAGAACAATGCGGGGGTAGTTGGAGCGCTTATCTAGATACGTGTGTTCACATTCATGCCATGCATTTATATCCGGGTAGACGCCTGAACCATTGCAATTTCATATCACCTATAGAGCTACGTTCGTGATTGACACAAGTGACGACGATGCAGCCAATCAAAACCCCCGCACGCCGCAGCAACCCGGAGGGCGCATCTCGCATCACGGACCAGCGTGACCCATTCTTTACGTATCCAGTGCCAATCTGCATCGTGGCTCTGCTACTGTGGTTAGGGTGCCCATGACTTCAACGAGAACCAAACCTACTTGTTGTGATCGTAGCCAAGCCTTTGGAGCTCTGAACTGCTTCTACTTGCAATATACTCGTCACTGCTATCTTCAGCAGTAAGAAAATCTCCTTTGTACCCTGGCTGTCACCATTTTCTGAATCATCCACTTCAAGAATGTGCATGACGTAAGGTGTATGGCGCTACATCTGCACAACCACAATGCCATTCATTGGGGTGGCAACGAGTAGCCTTTTCCAGCATCGCAGTAAAAACATACTTTTACTCATGTAACCTAACTCTTTTGTCTCATCGGAGAAGATCTCTACAATCGCCATAAAAAAGTAGAATCAAACTTCCTGAATCCTCCTAGTCCCGAGCTTCTTCCAGCAGGCGAATGACAGAGCAAACCAACCACTTAATCAATACCATCCGTCGACAAGACCCCTGAGAATTTACTTGATGCGGACCATGACCATTCCCTCCTTCCAGTCCTTCAAGGCGCTCCTTACCCCTCTTACCTTAGCAACCTCCGAAAATTTCGTATCACTGAAGTCGAGCTCTAAACTTTTATCCGGCTCCCAGCACATGGCCGCCCTCAGGGCTACGCAGGAAGGTCCGTCCTCTGCCCAAAACCAATAGCTCAAGCCTCCAAACTTTCCTTTGACCAGGGACGTCTTCTCTAGAATAGTACCGAACAGCTTAGACCAAGCATCCCGTGCAACCCGAGTGTAGTCGGAGCCAATGTACGACGTGTCTAACACTGCTAGACTGGTGAAGGTTAGGTCTCGCAATGTGGATGAATGTGTGATGAGGAGATTGGTGAATAGTTCGAGGCTGTCCACCCTGCATTTGTTGAGATGGAAGGATGTGAGGCGCCAGCTGTAATTGAAATTTAGGACGGCCTGAGCCCAGTTTGGAAGCGTTGGCTTGTGCCGTTCACAAGGCAGAGGTGGACATTCGCCGGTTCTTTCGCCGATCTCGTTTCCCACCCCGCTCGGCACGTCCCACCATCTGCTCTGCAGAGACCACCAATAATCCCGATCGGGAGTAGTAATGGTCAGTTCCTTTAGCTGGGGCATCGCCTCCAACACTTCTTTGGTGTAGTAACGCCAATTCGTACCATTGGATACTATGCTAAATTAGCCACAAAAAAAAACAGATGAATACGCGGACCACTTACGGACGTTGCTATCCACAACACGAAACTTCTCGATACTGTGCAGACAAGACAGCTGAGCGAGAGAAAGAGCCCCTGGACGGTAATTCACATACTCGTCATCCTCCCCATCCTCATCCACACCCTCATCTCGATCCCATGCCCATGTGTCAACTCCCTCATCGTAGATCAGCTCGGTGATACGCGCTCCGCTTGTGTGTAAAACGTCCAACAGAGATTTGATTGACCATTCAAAATGATCTGCCGGGCCGAGCCAGGAATTTCCGTTTCGAGGTTCCTCATACAACACGCGCATAGGTGCTAGCTCGATCTTTCGTAGGTTGTTGAACCTAGCGAAACATTTATTGAGCCTAGATACCATCTTGTTAAACTCACCCTTCGTTGTCCAGCGATAGAAGTCCTCGTTGTCCGGAAAGAAAAGCCTGATGTGAGTGATGCCAGACGCAACGTGAGGAGCCCTAGCCATGCGACGGAGCGTCTCCAGCCCAGACTCGGTCATCATAACGCCCGACTTGCAGACCCATTCCGATGTCTTCTTGTAGAGTGTCTTGGATGCACAGTGCAGGGCACAAATAGGACGGTTCTGGAACGCCTTCTCCTCGTTGAGGATGTGGTTGCAGATCACATCGAAAGGCTCTTGCTCGAGACGAGAGAGTCTATCTGGTGCGGGCAGTGATAGGGGTGCAGGAATGGCCTGGGAGGCAGATTTCTTGACGCGCTTTCTAGACATGGTCAAAGCGCTTGCAATGCTCAACGGAAGGAGTAAGTTGCAGGCCGATAGGGATTCTGTGTCTAGTGAATGTGGATGGAAGATGGTCCTAGGTACAATAAATGCCAGGCCCAGGCTTTTAATCCAACTCGTTTGCGTGCCATCCAGGAAGCTTGGGAAAGCAAGCTGGGAGAGAAGCTGCTCGACGGGCCTTCTGGTAGAGCCGACGGTGCGGCAAACACCAAGCGTGCTTGCGTAGTCCAAGTGACAGAGCAAGAGGTGGTTTGTAGGGAAGTGGGAAGAGGGCATGTCATACCGGTGAGTGCTGCAAAGCGACCTAGAATATAGCCGACGCGGCATTTGCTATTAACCATGATGTTTGGTTGACAGTTGGGCCGCGGTGATTCTTGCACCAACCGATGCTGACAATCACACGGGAAATGTTTCGGCGCAGCCCGTAACTCTAGCAAAGAAGAGGAGCTTTGATGAAAGTTTGGTCAAGCGGCGGGGCACAAGTTGGAGCTTGTGAGGCGTGACGTCACCGGGCCAGCCTAAACCAAAGATTAGCAGCACAGCAAATATTTCACGCAGCCACCGTCAAGTAAGCGAACGGCTCGAACAGCAGATGATGGCTGGAAGCGTTTCGTCATTACGCATTCAGTAAGTACCAGTGTTGGGTTAGGCTGAACACGTCTCACTTGAAGATGCAACGACACAGACCTGAGCAATGGGTGCTGGGCTTTTTACAACTGTTTGCTGAAGTAGTCAGCTGAGCGGAATGTTCCTTCTCATGCTATTACGAGACTCGTCTATGCCACCGCCCCAGATGTGCAGACGGTGTCCTCGCCTCCATTACCAGCAACGCTATGGTGTCGTTCGAATGACTCTTACGCTGTCGCGCTTCTCAAAACACTTTTTTGCTTGAATAGCTCTCCCCAAACGCTGCGTAATACCCTCCCTTGCGTTGCATAGTGCGCTGCGAAAACTACGCCGGCCTCGATAGTAAGAAGCAGATTGTGCCAGATAGTGTTTCAAATTTTCTCTACTCTCTTGAAAGCCCTGAACGCCTTTTGTATTTCTCGGTTAGCAAAATGACGGAAGTTTTTGCAACATCCGCGGCAAAGCAGAAGCAATAACCCGAATAGCCGTGTCCTAGAGCTTCCCCAGCACTTCCGTGGTGCAATAAATTCCCTATACAATCACCAGCGTCAAGCAGTAGAGTTCCTGATGCAGTTCAGTCTGAAGGAGTGTTAGTGAACCACAATCATAACCATTCCATCCTTCCAGTCCGCCAATGCCCGCGTCACACCCCTAACTTTGGCAACCTCCTCGAACCTGCGGCCAAATACGTCGAGCACCGCACTGTCGTCTTGTTCCCAGTGCATGCCCACCGACACAGGGTCGCCTGATCCTGATGGAATCCCAGAGAACAAGTCGTGAAACTTCCCCTTTCTCAAGCTCATGTCGTCCAGAATGATCTGGAAGATTTCGGTCCAGAACCTTTTCGCAGAGCGATAGGTCGAGTCGTACACAATAATCTCACTGATAGTCAAATCTCGCAGCGTCGGTGAGTGTGTACGAAGGAAACGCTTCAACGAGTTGGCGGTCTCCACCTGGAAGTGGCTAGCGTGGAAGGCTGTGAGACGCCAGTCGTACTTGCATTGGAGAACTGCATTCATCCAACTTTCAAAGGGATGAAACTTGCCCAAGTCATCTTTCTGACGTAGGACGGAGCTGGTGACAACAGTCATAGGGGTGATTGTGAGCTCCTTCAACTTCGGCATTGCACCAAGCATTTGCTCAGTGTATGCGGTATGACGCCCCCAGAACGCTTTGATAGTGCGTCAGCAACTAGGACGATAGAGGTAGCACCAAAGATGTACTTACGGTCGTGTTCAACGGCGCGGAACTTCTCGATCTTGTCCAAACCAGACAGCCAAGCGGGAGGTACAGGATTTATAGGATGACGTAGAGGATAAGGCCTGAAGGATGGAAGCATGACCTCCGCTCCCTCGTCGTAGATGAGTTCCGTAACGCATACCTTGCTAACATCTAGCGCGCATAGGAGCAAGCCTACTGACCACATATACTGGTCTGGAATATCAGCCACAGAGCTGTCTCGGGCCTGAGACTTAATACCGCTCAACTCGACCTTGCGCAAGTTGGTGAGGCGAAGGAAGCAATCAGTGAGCATATTAGCAACCTGTGAGCAGCTGGCCCTCGTCTTTTTATGGTAAAGCCACATATCGACTGGGACAAGAAGCCTGACATGGACGACGTGAAGTGCAATTTGAGGCTCTCCAGCCATGCGGAGTAGTGCCTTTAAGCCGGGTACGGTCATCACAAACCCCAACTTGCAGATTGACGTCGATGTCTTGTCGCGGAGTAGCTTGGATGCACAGTGCAGGGATCTTAGTCCTTTGGCAAGACTGACCGGGTGTATGTGACCGAAGAACCGTGTGAGACCGAACTTCACCACAAGGTCGTTCTCATCGTCGACGAGATAGTCGCAGATACGTAGGAACAACTCTTGCGGTATAACCGAAAGTCTGTCGGGACCGGGCGGCGGCGGAGGGCGTTTGGCAGCCAGCCTGTTGCTCCTCCGGATCATGGCGTTCGTCGGATGCGCGCTGATAGGAAGTATGGTTTCGATCGGTGGGTTACGGTCTGCCAGGCCAAGCGCAGAGTGTCAGTAGCAGTCCTTGAGACAGACTCTGGGGAGAAAAACCATGCGAGGTGCCGGCGAAGGTGGGTTTGGAGAGTGAAGCGCTCGCAGGGATGAGGAGCTTTCGTGGAGGTTCGGTCAGGTGAGAGGGCGCGAGGTCGGGTGGAGCTTGTCGGGCGCGCAGCGCGTGTCGGCGACGTCACCGAGGGACCCTGAACCAAATCTCAGTACCATAGCAAAGCTGACGCACCGCCGCCGCCAAGACTCGCGCGGGCGGTTTCCGTTGCTGGTGACTAGGCTCCACGCCCCCACGACACCTCACCTCCCTCCTCGCCACCCCACCCAAGACCACAGTGAATCCAGCTCAGGCGGAGTATTATTAGCTCCTCGGACTCACGCTCATGGCACGCTCTACCAGGGATGGAGGCCGCCGTCGCGCCCGGTTCGTTACAGCCGCGAAATGTCTGCTGCAATCAGGAATACTGACCTCGCGATGAACAGGACGAAGAAGAAAGACGACAAATACTTTGCGCTGTCCTCGAAGCCTCTTGCTCATAACCGCTCGCCGCTCTCCGACGTACCGCCCGACATACTTCACCTTGTCGCCGACCTGCTCGATTTCCGCACTTTCTGCGCGCTCCGTCGTACCTGCCGTGGAATTTGCAAGTGGTTGCAGAAAATGTTCGTCGATCGCTATGTACCAGACCGCCTAACGCAAGACCTCTCATTCGACAGCATGGATACCTCACGCAACGTCATCGACCCCATATTCGCGTCTAAAATCGTCACCATCGAATTCTTGGCCTCCGACTTCGACAATGCGAGATTCGAGCGCGACAAGCTGACTCTGCACCCAAACAGCAGCGCCATGCGGAAGCTCCGTGCTGCAAAAAGGCATATGGAGCTAGCATCGACAGGGGCCTTCGCGACGATGCTTGCAGAGTGGCTATCTAAATTCCCCAACCTAAAGATCATCCGCCTGGAGAACCAGATGCTACCGTTTGTTGATGGCGACGATGTGGGACACGAAGCTGTTCCGCTTGGGTCCTGGCCATTCTCAACGTTGATCGCTGCTGTATCTCGCGCCAACATCAGCCTCGATGAGCTTTATCTATATGACCCTCGTGACACTAGTTCACTGGACCATTCCCTCATTCGAACTGGCGGAACAATTGCAGATATTGGCGCTTTGCCCAATCTGAAGTCGATGCGGCTGGAATTCGAAGAACATTTCCCAAGTAAGTAGTACACGAGTGTCAGTGTCAACGGTTAGCAGGGAACACATCTGGCCTTCCGAATGGATGAAAAAAAAAAACAAATACACACTAGTCTTCCTCCACAACAACCCTCTCCACAGAACTGTATGTTGGCAGTACTTCGCTAATGTGGTTTTTCTCGGACAGAATGGACTCATTATCGCCGGCTCCAACAAGCCATACATTCAGCCCCCTCCCTTGAGTCCCTCTCTCTTTTTTCCGAACGACGGTCCTGGACTCCAGGTGTTGGCATGAACTACCTTGCAAGGAATATCGAGGTGCCCAATCTCAAGACCTTGACAATTGGCGGCCCGATCAACATCGACAACCTCAAGAAGTTACTGAAGAGACACAGGGGCACTTTGCGGGAACTCAAGATTATGGCTGGCTGCTTCAGGTTCTCTGATGCATATATGATCCTGGAGTTCACCCTCCAGCACCTCTCCCTCGACCGTGGCCAGCCAGCCATTTTCTATCAAGATCCTTCGAACGGGATTTTCGTCCTAGCTCGTTTGGCTATCTAAACGAGCTATAAGTGTGGAAATGATGGAAAATTTGGACCAGTGCTACAAATTGGCGTAGATGGCGTTGCATGCTTGTCAGAGGTATGCTATACATCTGGATAGCGATGTAGACGTAGAGCGCCGCTCTGAGTAGCATGATGACCAGCGTTTCTGGGTGCATTGCAGCTCCAAAAAGGGCTTCTACAAAACGGTAGCTGAGGAGCTATTGCTCAGACATAAATACACAACTATTCATTTCACATGCATGTCTACATGATTGCTTCAAGCACAATCATATCCATATATTCGCGTTGGATATTGGCCAGAATTGCTCTATTTTCATCCGCCGTCCTTGCTCTGCTAGTTGGAATGATGGAGTAGTGACTGCACGCAGGCCATATGCAGATTCTTTACGGGCGTGGCTGTTGTTTTCTTGTTGTTTCCTAGCAGCTTGCCTCTTTGTGAGCGACACCACATCACATACTTCCAGTTGTATGACATGGGCAAACATTGCTCGATGACGGCATTTCGACCCAGCATTCCGTCTAACCCGGCGACAAACAGGCAAACACTGCGTTCGTGAAGATGCACGTGACAGCGCCGTCTGCGATGGTCATTTCCACTGACAACTGGCTGCATATCGTACGGTTCCATCGGGTGAGATGAAGTTGCACAACGCCATCTTTCCGCCTTGCTATCGCTAGAGTTCGGGAGTCGGGAGTACGCGCTTCTGAGTGCGGCTGGGTGGTTGGCCGAGATAGGCGCCGAGCGGCCGGAAAGTCGACTGTTGCACAAACTACTGTCAAGAAACGTGCGTGTTATGCCTCTTCGGGTATCACTGGGGAGAAATAGTGGTAAGGCAACGGGAAGGATGCGGGAAGGCAACGGAAAAGCTACCGGCACACGGCACCAAGCAAGGGATGTGGGGCGCAGCGAATTAACGTTTTCGACCAACGCCACAAGCAGGCATGGACTGAACGCTGTTTTCAGACAGAAGATACTTGCATCTGATGCATCTCTCCATCGAAGTCGTGAGAGGACTTTGAGCAATATGTATATAATGAGGCATGATGGAGCACGATTCTCAACTCATCAGCTCATCACATCTCATCAGTTCAGCACACCTCAACTCATCACTCCATCAATCTTCAGCTCCATACTCAGCTCCTCACATCAATCACCACCAAACCCCATTCCAATCCGGCAAAATGAAGTTCTCCGCCGCCATCGCCGTAGCCTTCGCTACCCTCTTCACCAGCGTCTACTCGGCGCCCACCATGGACATCGAGGCCCGCGCTCCTGAGTCCATCGACTCCGCCCCCGCGGATAGCGAAGACATCGACAAGCGCCAAGTCGTGACGGTGCAGGCGCAGGTCTCTATCTCTATGGTGGTCGTGATAAATACAGCGTGGGACCAGGTGCGCGTGCACACAGGCAACATCAACAACACGCTCAGCTCCATCAACGGCGACTCGAACTGGGTCGTCCGGAACAATGCCATCATGGCCGTGCGCTCCGAGCTCACGACCATCGGCAGCATCCTTGCCGCCACGACTTCCCAGATCGGCACTCTCGGCGGCAACATCGGCGGCGACCTGAACGCCGTCGCCTACGCTACCCTTCGTATCGCGTACGAGGTCATCTATACTATTCAGTTTGCTGTTAACAGGCTCGGCGCTGGTAAGTTTCCTCTTCCTCCCACCCCACTTCTCCTCCCTGAGTGACTGTTATCTAACTCATCGCAGGTGTCATCGTTGTTCTTGGCATAATCATCAACAACCTCATGAGCGTCCTTGCTGGCCTGATCCTGGCCGTCGATATCGGGGCTCGTGGCTCGCTTCAGATTGTCTGGGGCTCGCTGAGCGCCGTCGTTCCGCGCCTCTTGCCTGCCATGGGCTCCATTGTCCTCGGTCTTGGTTACCTCCTCGGCTTCTAGAGGAGGATCAGAGAGCACTGAGATGGGGGGGACTACAGAAGTGGTCTTTCTGTCACAGTTTGAAATCCTTGGTAGCGATCAAAAGTACGTAGCTCGAAATGTAGTGTAGAATACAAGTGCTTTCATAAAATGGTTCCATTGGATGCTGTGATGTCTGACCTGTCAGTGGTCGTCGTATTTGACTGAAATGAAACGTTTGAAGCATACAGTGGCGTATTGCAGCCGACGGCTAGCATGAACTTGCTTTTCGCTCATGCCATAGGTCGAAATAATTATACTACGTCCGGATAACAGCTTCAATTACCCATACATGTTTTTTTTTCCCGTGAAAAAAAGGTAAAAAAGAAGTGAGGCATACCTACGCTATGCTTTCTGGCCCTGCTATTCTTTACGCGAGCCATCGCCTGCAGCGCCCCTCTGTAGGCCTGACATGCAACGTGCTTCCAAAATTTCAACGTAATAATACATCGAAAAAGAAAAGACTCTAAGTTAAAGGAACTTTTGAGTATACAATGGTGATAGAAATATCAAAGAAATCCATACTATGTAGATGATGAAATAGTACTAGCCCGTGAGAGGTGGTCTAATTCTAAGCTCTTTTTTGATGCTGCCCAAGTGCTCTGCGGGCTCTCGTTTCTTCGCGCTCTCGTTCATTCTGCTCTTTAACCTGCCGGTCGTGTTCTTTTGCCTGTCTCTCTGCTTCTCGGACTTCCTCTTCAGTTGGGTTCCCTGTAAGAAAACAACAGTCAGCACGCTGCACGCTCTACTTTCGATGCAGCACTTGAAGGTATTGCCTTGGACTTACCGTTCTTGGTGTGGGTTAAGATGAGCATCTCTTTGTTTGGCAAAAGGAATTTCAAGCGATCGTTAAGGTCTCTGCCAAACACGACGGAATACGGCAGTCCGGCAACCACAATGAACTGGTCATGGTAGCGGTTTGTCTGAGAGTTGAGGCGGAAGTGTAACCTTACCGACCCGATGATTGCCTGTTTCTGCCCATTCCCGAATGTCACGTATCCACGGTAAGGATAGACTTTCGCATCAAGCCGCTGGACAGCTTGCTCGCTGATGAAATTATCGTCGGCACCGGTGTCGACAAGAGCGATGGCCTGGATTTTGGACTTGAATCCCTCATCCTGTAGCCAAATCGAACGGTGATAGGGGGACATTGGTGGGCTTTTGGTATATGGTCTTTTGGAATCAGCATCCGATGATACCGACGGGTAGATGCTCTGTTCATTTATGGCATGGCCATGCTGGTAATAAGCATAAGGAGGATCATTTGCTGCCGTCGTATGATGTTGGTATCCACCATAGGCCTGATCCGGCTCATCCCCGAGCGACGGGTGAGGAGGAGTTGGCGCGGGTGGTCGGGTGTGGCGACACCGGTTCTCCCTGCTGTTGGGGAGAGTGCAGAATTGTAGAATGGCACGGATGGCGAGGAGCAGCGGCAGTAGAAGCATCGTCGGAGTGTTGCGTGAGGGACTTGGGGGAGGGATTCCACCCACGACGTGCTGTTTACTTTTCGCAGCGGCAGCTGATGGGGCGGTAGCATGCTTCTCTGGCTCCTGTGGGAGGTTCATATCCATCGTCTGTCGAACATTTGTATACGCTGTTAGTAGTAGAACATGCAGCGAGGCAACCATCTCTTGCAGCGAAAACGGCAGTATATTGTAGTCAACTGTATACTGCATATCTTGCTTTTCCGCGTCTGGAACTGCACTATTTGTTTCTTGGATTGGCGTGGTAATTTCCTTGTGGAGCTCAAACATGCCGATGGTCTGCGAGCGATCCTGGACGTCGAGGTTGACTGCTCCGAATACAGATTCTGTATTGGCGGTCTGGGACACGAGTAGGTCTACGGGACCCGTGCCCTCTTCCGAAGCTGTGTCGCTGATTGGGCACATTGCTTCTACCGGTGTCAGGTGATCACCTTCAGGAAGCGGAGTCTCCACGGCTTCCGTCGGCGTGGCCATTCTTTCCGGTAAGGTCTCTGTTGAAAGATCATCTTGGGTGGGATTGACGGACTGCTCTGGCTGCGGAGGTGGCCTCATGGGTGGTGCCGTCCTACTGCTCTCAACAGCCACCGAAGGGGTTGTTGGTCTGTTTTCAACGTCATTTACAGGCGCCTTGGATATCTCGGTGCCATTCTCTTGCAAAAACGCGTCGTTGTAGTTTTCCTTAAGAACCGTAAGTGGCGGGATCAGGTCCTCAATGCTGGACGCCGGCGGGGCGTCTGAAGGTCCGGCAGGTGTTTTGGATGGTATTTGAGGCGCCGTGGCATTGTTAATTGTTCTGGCCCGCTGCGACGTTTGCGGAGTCTCTGCAAGCGAGTGAACAGCTGCCAGATCTAAGGTTTGGATCCTGGCGAGGTTTGCACTGTTCTTGTCTCTCGTCCGTTGTGGACCAGAGTCCTCTCGATCTTCTGGTAGCCTTTGTGGGTCTTCCATAGGTGGAACATACTTGGCATGCGGGGGAGCAAAGGGCTCTGGCGACGGAGCGGCTGTACCCTCTTGTGCGATACCGTGCACCTCTCGATACTGATCTAACAGTACTTGCAAGTCTCTGCGGGACACCTGCCCAACTTCTCGTACCCTCTCAGTGTGACTGAGGTTGAATCTCCCGTTGTAATTGATCCTCAGGTTGGCAAAGTCCTCGACATCGAGCCAGGAAGCTTGGATCGCAACACGCAGAAACGGCTCCTGCTTTGGAAAAGGTGGACGAGATCCTACGTATACAGCCGAGTGCACTTTCTGCTCTTCCTTGAGGTGGGTGCATCCGCGACCGCTATACGTCTTGATTGGTCTGGAGGCAGTCAGTTAAGGCAACTGCAGACTGTGGAAGACATCGCAGCCACTGACAAGAGGGTTGAGTAACTTGCAAAAGATTCGATAATGACGCCTCGCCGATACAGCCACGATTCGTTGAGCTTCTCTCCGAGTTGATACGCCAAAATCTGTAGGTGGTTTGATAAGTGGTCGAAGGGTGAGGACGAAGCGAAGCCATACCTTTCCAACGTGGAAGTAGCCCGGCCAACCGGGGGTCGGGATAAGTCTGTAATCTTGATATAATCGTGAGATAGGTGAATTACGTGCTAGACGGGGGTGCTGGACCCACTCACCTTCCCGATTGTATTCGGAAATCTTGCTGCCAGCTTTACTCCTTCTGCTGGCGAGTGAAGGGGCATCGGATCTGCGAGTGGAGCGAGTGATGACCATGGTGATGGAGCAGAGCGCTACAATCAGCGAGCGGGACAGTCTGCCAGCAGTGACTGATGAGTGGGTGACAAACATGGTTCGTGAATGACAAGGCTGAAAGCGACGATGGTGGGGGAAGAAAGACGTGTTTAGAGCCGGATGCAGACATTTGACGCGACACATCGTGTCTCGTCCACTGTGACTGGACTCTTGCTCAGCCAGCGCGTCGCCCCAAAATAAGTGGCCGTCTGGATTGTGTAAGATGCATCAACTTAGACTTGTTGGCCAATCTGGACCTAAAGCGGCGCTGCATCTCCTCTCTGACCTAGCGTCTCATTCGTACACGTGTCGAGCGTGACATTGCGCATGTGGAGGGTGGTGGAAAGGTAAATTATCGAAAGGATACTTCCCCGCACCTTAGATGTGAGCTCTGGTCATCATTTACGACAGCTCGAAGTATTCTCTAATGTTAACTAAGGATGTCCGAGGACCTTGCGAAAACTGCCTCTCTGACTACCATTTGAGCCAATATTCCCAACAAGGGCAGTACGAGCCAGGAGCGCCCGATTCATCCCGCAATAACTTAGGTGTCACCTGAATTGATGCCTTGCGGCAGCCTTGGTGGGCTGACAGGTAGGGGCATGCAGACGCTGCAGAAGCCCTCGTATAGCTACATGCGGTTCCTCTCGTTCGTCGAACACCATTGCACAGCTGCATCGTCAGGCAAAAAACCTGTTTTGGAGACCGAACGTGTTCTTGAAGAGGCGCAGATGCTGACGGATGCAGCATTGGTGGTGCGGGGCAACTCACAGCCGTAGGCTAGCGGGGCAACTGTGCATATGCATGCCGCAGCCTTGCCAACTGCAAACACAACAAACACCCTGCAGTGAATTCATGACCGAATGATGAAGGAAAGAGAAAAAGGAGATGAATCTGCTTCAGATTCACACTCAATGTGTTCTTCAATCGAAAGAAAAAAACTTGCCCTTGGCACATCCAATGAGAAATGTCTAATTTCACACAAACGCCCGGCAGGGGTTATCCCGATCTGGCGAAGATCATGGGGCCCCACAGTGGTATGAGTCTGTTCAAACGATTTGCTTCGCTGAACGCCAAAAACACTCTGTACATGCAGGCGGAACTCCTGGACCTCGAACGTCAGCTTGACTGCTTAGAGAAATATGACAAAGAAGATGAAGGGTTGCCTTACTATAAAGATGCTCTCTCGCTTGTGAACTGCGAGAGCAATGGAATGAATCCGGAGCAATGGCAATTAATTCTTCGAATAAGGGAGAAGTTACGGGAGTATAGTAGGTCGTGTCAAAGAACTACCAGATGGTTATACGCTGAAGTATTTATGACTTAATAGACGAGACCCTCATCCAACAAGCCCAGATCAGCAATCTGGCCCCCGCAAATGGATACGATCTGCAAGTACTAAGGGATTGGCTGATTAAGCCCGACCATGGTGCGAACTTTCTTCCGAAAATCGAGGATCGGCCGTGGCGTGCTTCAGAGTCAGCTGATCTTGTGGCACTGTCGAGCCGAAAGCATGATCTGTTCACTGGATGGATAGCCGAGAGGCTCATTCCCTGGCTCTCCCACCGCTTCTATATGGGGAAGAAGCCACTTCCCGATCCGGAAAATACCGGCCTGATTGAATGGAAAGACGCGAAGTTCAGCACATTCTCCCGAGCGCTCAGCGCCTTAACCTCTACCCTCATCCCCTCTGTAGCCATTGTCAGCCTTTACTTCATTCGCGATTTGCTCGCACGGATTTTCGCAGCAATGGGCTTCTCAGCGATTCTGTCTCTGGCGCTCGCGTTGTTGACGACCGCACGACCAGTCGAGATTTTCGCCGCTACCGTCGCGTAAGAGGCCCAAAAAAGCCAATGTGCATTTACTGACGCATCCACAGGTTTGCGTCAGTGCAGGTCGTCTTCATAGGTAGTACTGCAATGCATTGATACGGAACGGCAGATTTGCCATTTGGGATTGGCATTTTGAAAGTTTTTGTGTGTATTCCCAGGGGACTTTCGTTTCACGTGTCATTCTCACATGATCATATCGTTGGGGAAGGAGGTACAGCACCTTCTCGCAGCCGATAGCTAGCGTGGATTGGCTTTTTGCCCATTTTATGGGTAGATGAAGCTATCTTCTGGACGAGAATGTCGAATGAAGAATTCTACATACACGTCCGGACGATAGCTTCATCTACTCGCATATGTTCCTTTCTAAGGAAGAGCTGGGCCATAGTTACGTTATGTTCTAAAACTCTGCTATTCTTTGGACTGGTCATCGGCTGCAGCACCTCTCTGTATATGGTAATTTGAGAATGTTGAAGCGTCATTGGTTGGATGACTTGGATGGATCAGTCAGCAATATCCGACATCCTGTCCGACCAGTAGATCTTGATTATGTAATGGACCCGCATCCAATTGCGTAGCTCGGTGCTCAGTGTAAACATTGTAGAATTCCCATACACTCTATTTGCTTGTATTCGGCTTCCAGAAGTTCAGCATTCGAAGGTCCCACCTTACTTCTCAATCATGCTGTGCCGCTCGCTCGTTTAATTCATCTGCACTTGTAAAACCTCCATCGAAATGCGCACTAACCCTTGCAACAATTCAGTCGTACCGCAAACAAATTCGATTAGCCTCTGTCCTTCAAGTCATACCTCAAACATGTGAAGGTATGCAACTTACTTCCCCACCGTTCTTCCTCCAATAGCACTAGCTTATGATGTCAGCGAAGCCGTCCAAGGTCGATATAGCAGCCTCTATCGTCTCAGACTCATAACCAGACGTTTCCTTCAGCTTCAATTCTACTTAGGTATTAAGGATTCATCATCCGCTACGTTCCCCCGCCCTCCTGCCATCAAGACGCAAGGACATCCCGTTTGAAGCAAGGTAGCGAGGTTATAGCGGAAATTTTCCTTTTTGTACGACAGCATATTGCACATGCCGACCCCTTCATCGTCTAGCGCTGTGTCACAATTTCTGACACTCATCAATACCTTTCAACTCTTTTGTAAGAAGCTAGTAGACTGCCTTACCGTAGTAGGAGAACCTATAGCCGGACAAGAAGCCATGCAACCAAGGAACAGAGGCGTTCGACAAGATATCCGTGCTATCATGCTTCCTTGTTCTTTAAGAGAGCGAAGTATTGCTTCTCTTTTTCGTGTTCATTGTTGGGATCCGCGTTGCACAGAATTACGTTGGGAAGAAAGGAGGCCTGCTGCAGCGCAGAACCTTGTGTGGAATGCCGCAAATCGCGTATTAAAGATCACCATCTCGCCGCCACTATGATTACTGGCGCCGACGTATCAATTTCTATGAGATCATTGTCAAAAAGATGTCGCGCCACAAGGATCCGCGTCCCCCCGTATACTACACTGACAGAGACTCGCTATTATCTCAATCGTCTTCATCATCGACGCGCGATAATGTACCACCGTACCTTATCAACTACCACAGTTCTGAAGCCGGCGCAAGAAGGTCCCGGAGACCGATAGCATCATCCGATAGCGACGTCTCCGGCGGGAGCATGTGCTGTTGTGTTGATCTAAACACGTTCTTCATCCTGCTGTTTGGAGCGATTGCGGGAGTGAACATCTGGTTGACTGTGAAGAGTTCGCGCCCGGTAAGCCTTCCCCCCGTTCTCTCATAAAGCCGAGGTGCCAATTCACGCTCCGTGCCGGTGCTGACTGAGATCGTATCTCAGGATGGAGTATCTAATTTCGAGTGGTACTTCGCGATACTCACGGGCTTTGCCGAGTCCGTTCTCCAGGCCACCTGGGTCTTGACAGTGTGGCCATTCAGAGTGTGGCATAGGTGGTATAGTATCACCGACCAACAAGTTGTTCACACGTTTGGAAACCTACTTTCGGTGAAGATAGTACTGTTTTGGTCCAATTTCATTTACGCGTGGGTCGTTAAAGTGTCGTACAGTTGGGTGCTGGCATGGATTGTGGGATTTACGTCGGTTGATTTTGCGGTGGCTGTGGTGGTAGGACTCTGCTATTGTCCGGGCGATGCCGTGATTGATAGAAGCAATTTGCATGGAGTTTAGTGCGAAGTTGCCAGTTTATGGGACGTTGGTATTAGCCTTCGATGCAGAATTACTATAGCAGAGAGATACGGTGGAAGTGAATGCATCCGCCCCGAACCGCGTGACAAACACCAAGCAACATGTGGTTTAAAAGAGGAGTTTTGACTGCGTTGTTCTGCTGTGGGATGTACTTTTAGCCCCTTGACCCATGTCGAGATGATAGCGTAAACCAGTGCTCATATCGTGGTCACAGATTGTGTCCGCAGAGTCGTATTTGCGGAACTCGCTCCGAGTCGTCTCCTCAATCAAGCATCACGGGAAACGCTTCAAATCGCTACTGGTCCTAAAAATAGGCTCACGATCGTACCATATTTCTGTCTCGTTGTCGTTGCGGCGGGAAGGATCGTGTATACGAGGACACGGCCCCACGCGACATGGGGGCCAGCAGACACCATTCGTTCAACGGGTATCTGCGACGTTCTGTTCGCCACGAGTGCTTTGCTTCGGGCGCATCAACCGAGGACCCCTGTTTGAGTGAAACAACGCTGTGGTGCTTATAAGTTGCGTTGCTGCACCGCGAAAAACACCACGTGAAGCTCACACCCCCACGTACTCTCTCCCCGCCCTTACTGCAGCCCTCCACCCCGTACTCTAGCCCACAGCAACAACAAGACATACCAAGACAAAGCCAAAGCGACATCAGGAAAAAATAAAAACCATGGTTGCGATATACAAGCGCGATTCCGACGCCGAAGAAGCGGCAGAGTGGAACGACACCAAGACCATCATCGCGTCGGTGGTTGCAGGAATGCTCTGCATCAGCCTCCTCGGAGCCATGTTCTACTATTTGGACAAACGATCGAAACATCGCACAGCGATGCTACTTCGGAGCAGCTCGCCGGACTCGCTTGATGATTTGCGGAGATGAAATAGTTCATGCAGGGGATGGGTACAGGCCCAGCATGATTAACGATGACAAAAAACCGCCGCTCCAACTGCCCATCGGCAACAGCTACCATTAGAGAGTCAGCAGTGGGTAGACTGGACGGAGAATGATGATGAGACCTTATGAGCGACGCGCAAACGTGCACTGGAGAATGCTGAAGGTAAGTCAAAGGACAGTTGCGCCTCGACGCCCGCCTGCTGACATTCGCTTAGTATAGCCACGGCTTTCTAAGATAACATTGACCTTGCGGCGCATGACGGCAGGGAAAGAGGGGATACGTCGGTGGCCTTGCTGAAGGTCTCCCTCATATCTTGCCTTTTCCGTTCGGAAATCGGCATCCCGTTAAGAATTTTTTTTTTCGGTTGAACAGGAAACATAATCAGAGATGGGAGCGTGAGGGAGGATGTTCTAAACGGGCAGACAGGCCGATAGCAGGCTGGCAGCAGTTGCATTGGGCAACGGAGTCGAAGCAGCAAGCCAGGCGTTGGCGATGCATCATTCAGGTTGGGTTGAAGCGGGCGCAATCCTTCGATATACCTTATATGGTGACCAGCGTATACTTATATCTTATCTCTGGAACTTTGAAGAAAAATTTATCGAGTGGTGTTTCGTGTGGGGCGATTGCGGAGTAGGCCACAGGCGTGCGGAGTAGATGCCGTGACTCAGCCAAGAGGGCAAGCAAGCATTGTAGCGGATGATCAGCTATGCCTCAAAACAGAAATTAGGCAAGCCAGTCAGCCGTCAGACGCGCCATCCCGCTCGCGCAAGCGAAACGTTGGTAAGGTTCACGAATCATATATGCACGAGGTGATTGGCGCACAGCGTTATCAAATATATAATTGCTGCCTCAGAAGCTGCACGTTCTTGCTTGAGCGTCCGGAGAAGCGGCCTAGCCCGTTATAGTTTATGCATCAAGCAGATCGAGCAAAGCGGCTCGCAAGACTACCTGATCGGGTTAGCGTCTGTGGGGACGGCATCATTTTCCCCGTACCAATTGCATGCAAGACCACAGCTGCATTATCAGTTCTGGTACTTTAGCGCGGAAGTCTCCGCCGCAAGACGGGTGAATGGGTTTGAAATGATTGCGAGTTGATTCATCTGCTCCACAACCACGTGTGGTTGATGCGAAGCATAGGGTTAATGGACAGGACCGCAAGCCCTAAGCTTCCAGCCTCTTGGCGATGAAATCGGGATATTGTGAGCCGGGTCGAAGGAAACGAGATGAGTACTTAAACAAGACCGATCCCACAACAAGACACGACATATCTCGGCTTCCATCTCGCCCAAAATGGCCATACTCACGCTTGCGACAGATTTCTCAGCATCCCCAATGCTGCTCGGCGGGCTCCTCTTCCTGCTTCTCGCATACCTCACCAGTGTCGTGCTGCGAATCGGGTCGCGCCCAGCCCACTTGCCCCCCGGACCACCCACCGTCCCCTTTTGGGGCAACCTGAAACAGGTAAAACTTAATCAGCATCTGGTCATTTTCGATCCCTACTAACCTTAGCCTAGCTCGCCGACAACCACTACCCCGAACGGATCTACACCGAATGGGCCAAGACCTACGGCCCCGTCTACACCGTCATGAAAGGGTCGCAACCGTGGATCATCGTCACCGGCGCCGCCGAGGCCCACGACCTCTTCCATGTGCGCGGCAGCGCCACGGCGGGGCGCACCAGCAGCCGCATGGAGCTCGCCATGCGCGACGGCTACTGGCCGCAGTTCCTGTCGGGCCTGCAGTGGCGCGACGCGCGCAAGCTCTGGCACGCGGTGCTCAACGTCGGCGCTGCGCGGCAGTACCAGCCATTGCAAGAGCTGGAGGCGAAGCAGCTGATCGCCGACGTGGCGCGGGACGGGAAAAACTGGAAGGCGCATATGGAGCGGTATGCAGGGAGCCTGGCCATGACGCTGATGAACGGGAAGCGCGTGCCGACTGCGGACGGTGACGACGAGACGGTGCGGGAGATAGTCGACGATTTCGACGTCTTCATGCGGCACCTCAACCGCACGGCGTGGCTGGACAATGTGCCCGGGTTTTGGCGGGTGCCGGCGTGGATGGTGCCGGCGCGGCGGGAGGCGGCGCGCATCGCGGCAGGGCATCGCGCGCTGATCATGCGGCATTGGGACGAGACGAAGCGGCGCATGGCGGCGGGCCTGTCGCTGCCGTGCTTCAACCGCACCATCATGGAGCGCCTCAGCGCGAGCAGGAAGGGCGAAGGCGAGTACGAAGGCCTGGCTGAGCGCGTGTCTGAGGTCCAGGCGGCCGAGATAGGCGAGCTGCTGGTGACGGGGGCGACCGAGACGACGAGCGCCACGATGAAGAACTGGATCGCCGCCATGACGCTGTTCCCGGACGCCCAGCGCAAGGCCCAGGACGAAATCGACCGCGTTGTCGGCCCGCACCGCCTTCCCGACGCCGCCGACGCAGCGGACCTGCCGTATGTGCGCCAGGTCATCCAAGAGTGCGTTTCTCCTCCTCCCCTCACTCCCTAACCTTCACCCTCACCCTCACTCCCACGTTCACTTTCACTTTCACTCTCACTCTCGCCCTCACCCTCCCCGTCCCCACCGTCCCAATCCTCCATCCCCCCGACTAACCCACCTCACCCCACAGAACCCACCGCTGGCTCACCGCCGCCCCCCTCGCCATGACGCACAGCACCACCGTCGACATTCCCTGGGGCCCCAACTACCTCATCCCGGCCGGCACGCCGCTCGTCCTCAACGCCTACGGCATCCACCGCGACCCCACCTTGTACCCGGACCCTTTGCGCTTCGACCCGGACCGGTGGGCCGGCAAGCTCGAGGCCGCCAACTCGCTCGCCGACGACCGCGTCGGCGCCCGCTCCGAGGCCCTGTACGCCTTCGGTGCCGGGAGGCGCATTTGCCCCGGCCAGCACGTTGCCGAGCAAGGTCTGTTTTTGGCCGTCGCGCGCTGGTTGTGGGCGTTTGATACGCAGCCGGTCGAGGGCGGCGAGGAGCGGTTTCAGGGCGTGGATAATTATAAGCCCGGGTTGGTTGTGAGTTTGGATAAGGTCGAGGCCGAGGTGCGGCCGCGGAGTGAGGAGAGGAAGAAGTTGGCGGTCGAGGTGTGGGAGAGGGAGAGGGCCGAGTTTTTGGATGAGGATGGGCAGTTCTGTAGGAGTCCCGAGGCGTTGGAGAGTGTGATGGGGAGGGCGGTGGGGTTATGAGGTGGGTGTCTCCTTAGTGATGCTAACGGAAAGAGTAGGGAGATTGAGCGCCGTGGGTTGTTGTAAGAGTAGGACCTGCTTCGAAGGGAACCTAATTTGATTTTACAGATGGGGATAAGGAGCGGAGCCTCTTCAAGCAATGAAATAGTGTTCTACTTACCGCTTCATCGTCGAGGTCTTTGTAGTATTTATATGATCCGTGCATTCCATCAGAAGTCCGTGCCATGCCCAATGACCTTCATCTTCACAGTATAGGTCATTGTAGCTAAATACTGACACGGATTTTCTCTCATGTCATGAGTAGTGAAGCAGTCTTCCTGGCGTAAACGTGAAACCCAGTCATGCATGCACGTCTGCATAGGAGTCTACTGCCCACATACATTCTTCCCGCTTGCCTTCGGATGTAAAACCTCTCCGTATATCTCCGACTAAAGAAGCATTACTTAGCTTCCTGGGAAAATCCCTCACGAAAATTTCTTTCTCTTTTGACAATGTTTTGTGAGTTCTGGAACCTGCAGTGTCTGGGACCCACGCATTAGGGACTTACTATGAACAACAACGAACGTCCTTGTTTTGGGTCCTATTACACCTTACATCACGATACTCATTGTTGTACTCATAAGTTCCTCGATAATTCTTGCCAAATGCGCTCTCGTTCCATTCAATATTTCGTACCCATTCTCTCGCATTGCCTACCAACAACAGAACAATACAATATAATCGACTAAAGGACTTGATTCCCTCCGATTCAATTTTGCAAAGCTTGCTTGGCCTATCCAGTAGATATCTCATCAGCTCTCAGTGTTCTCCCCAAGCTTAGAAAAGAGTGTTCTCCTGTTTCATGATAGGCAAACCCGATCATCTTCATCGTTCCGCCTAATGTTGAACCTCCGACGGATCCACTTGCGGTCAATCTCGTCCTTAACCTTCTCGTCATTGAGCATTGTTGCAGTATCGAGATATAACTCCGTCTCTGGCGCCTTCATCTGGGCGATGGCCTGCCAAGCATTGCCCAACAACGAGTATTGGGTGCAGGTGAAAAACCAAAAAGAGCAGATCATGACCATTACCAAGTGGACCAGGAGATTTACCATAACGAAGATGAATCCCCTTGTTTGATCCGGCTTCTGACATGGAACCGCTGAAGTGATTGTCGAGTTTCCCGCGTAGTCAAATGTTGGTAGCCAGTCGTAGTAAGCCACCCTCATCACCGAGGTTACAATAGCTTGCCATGCTAGGGCCGGATTGTCTGTTTCCTTCAGGGTTTCTACGAACACTGAGCTGAAAACTGGGTTAACACCTGTGCCCACAGTTCTTTCCGCGTCAGATGGCACTCCACAGGCCTGACACGTTAAGTAAATCTCGAACGTGTCGTATTCTTTGAGATTTAATTGCCCCCAAACTAAGTCGGTGAGGAAGTCGTATGTTTCTGGCGGTGCGCCTTCTTTTTTAACAACCTCCATCTTCTCATCCACATAGTATGAGTCGTTATAATACCAGTTCACCCAATAGTCTATTTTGATTAATTAGTAAAAAAGCAAGAATGAACACTAGAAGGGGAGGATTAACCAAAAACTGGGATTATTTGGGAAATATTGGTGGCCCACTGAAAAGATTCCACAGCTTTATTCAAGTTCGTTGGATCGAGACTGAATTTGGAATCATCCAAAGGTGTTTGTATAGAATTAAGCTGCGCTCTTATTGCCGTCGTGTTAAACTTCCGTTCTGTTGAATTCCAGTCAAGCTTTGGTTCACTGTAGTTTGATTTCCTTGTGGCTGATATTGGAAAGTCTTGGAGCATCTTCAATCTCTGACTGGTAATGCGATTCCTAGAAATATGAGTTGCATCAGTTAAAAAATCTGTTAATCACAAACGCGATACAACGTGTTGTAGACTTACATTGCGTCATAACAGAGAGTTATGTTCATTCCGGCATTTTTAAAATCGTCTTTCTTTTCATTTGGAGTAAAAAGAAGCCAAGGTCCCCTCTCGTCAATGGTGAAATCTCTGTTTACCGCGTCATCAGGGACATCGAACACGAATCCACTGTCTGTAGGAACCACTGCGTCCGGACCAACATGGATAAGTAGAAAGGCGTGCCCTATGACATCCCCCTCATACTCCGATGTCTTGCTATGCTTCACACTCAAATTGCTCAGCAGGCCGCCGACAAAAGGTGGTAGACTATGCACCATAAAATTTGTATCCGAACCAGAAAGGAGGTTTCTGAATGAGAGTTTTAGAGGATATCCATCAGATGAAATATTATGATGTAGAGTATTAGCCAGATCACCAGTTTCTTTGAGTGGTAGTAAAGTGGCGTTAAAGATGTTGGCTCCGATAAACGACCAGTCTTTTATTGTTGGCCTCACGCAAACGACGCGAGAATCCATTGCGGGGGCCATTCCCTGAAATTCAAGAATAACAGAGCGATCGGCTTCTGAGCTTAGTGGAAGGAATGCTCGAATAGACGGCCCTGTGTCTACTATTGACTCAGGAAGCTTGGAAGGTGGTAATCCCCATTCAGCAAAAGTAGGATAGCTCGGAGGACGCACCAGCCAATAATTCTGGCTTTCATCCACATTATCAGCTGGGCTGTCGGTCGCGCAGCAGATGTCGATGGCGAATCCTATCCCAGATTCAATTAGCCCCGGGGGACCGTGGATGACATTCGAGCGCACATCCCAGAGCAGCAATGTTGACGTGAATTGCGATACCAGAGTTGTGGCCGCTAGTACCAAGATTGAAAGCATCGGAGATTTGAACCTCCATCCAAAATCCCTCCAGAAAGGCAAGAAAGTTCCAAGTGGTCCGGTGTTGGCATAACGCGCGATGGATAATGAGGGTGCTTCCGGTAGTGGAACTCCGCCAAAGAGTTTAGATTCCAGTGAAACACTGGCGAGCATTGCCACCGCCGTACCAGCCTGGATCGAAACAGCTAGTCTGATTGCAAGCGTTGACAAAGTCACTGCTTGACCGATCCAGCCATCTACCATGACTCGCCGCCACTGTTCGTTTTTCTCATTGGAGAACCAGAGGAAGGACAAGGCTGAGATAGCTGACACCAAGAGTACCACTGCGCCAATATTGGTGATGATGATCCACAGCCCAAGTCGGGCAACAACACCGGGAACAGGTTGCGGTGTCTTCGAGACGAGAGGTGCGTTAGATTGCGTGGTCGAAAACTCGGACTGCTGTCCTGGATGATCCTGCAGCTCAATGGGATCGTCGGGGCCAGAACAATTTCCAGTGTACTGACCGAAGTTGGCCTCGGGAACGGAAGTGACTGATTCGTGTCCGTGCTCTACGTATGGCGTTATTTTATTAAAAGACACTCGCTGACTACACATTGACAAGTATGTTGGACAGAACCTACCTGCGGATTCGCCTGCCATTTGTGACACGTGAAAGTTACTCAATGACCTATCGGGGGAAATGGGTGGGGGGACTGCCTCTAGCGTGAAAGGCTATAGCTTTGTTGGAAGTAATAAGAATTGGTGGATGGTGGAAGTTGATTGTGCGAGAGAGCATAGACGGAGAATGACAGGTAACAGGCCTAATTTATACATAGAAACTGGTAGGTGTGAGTGCAGCACGCTGGCCAGGTAAGTCAAAATATGTGTAATAAAAACGCCGGCCTTATCAGCCCGCCAGTGTCTCGTGAAAAGGCTCGTGGTGAAGGGGGCAGAGGGTGGGCAGGATATCAACTTATTGGTCAGTCAGAGCAGTTATGGCTTCCTCTAGCTCAGCCTCGCCATCGTATTCTATGCTTCTAGGTGGATCAGCGTCTTACGTGCATCCGCCTATCTCCAGCGCCATTCAATCAAGGACATATTATCAATTCGAACCTAGAGGCAACTACCAACTACATTCTGCTATACATATTACTCCATGCACACTCATTTCAGTTGCATGATCCAACGGAGTGGCGTTTCTGACTGATAAGAGAGGTATGGTGGCCAGCCAAATGTCACCCCCACACACTATCACAGCTGAGTTGCGGCAATTCATGAAACCATAGCACCAGAAAAAAAATAATGCAAAGAGCAGAGGGAAACATAAGCCAAGGTTACCGCTTCTGGGGAAGGTCATTACGTTTCTGATATCAATGGGGCCATCCCATAGCTATACTACTGCTCTCTGCCCCTATGTTCTTCTCATAGCCTTTACCTTTTTTATTTTCAGAGTATTTAGAAGAAGGAAAAGGAACAATAGTGAAATACGCCGAAACAAAAATGCGACATGACGAAATTGCTCATTTGTAGCGGTGGAACACTTGCTCGCATGCAATTACGCTCGTCTCATCCTAAGCCGGAATTTATGAATTCAAACAGCTTACAGACATAAGTGGCTCACTTCAGCTTTCCGCTGCACCAGTTATATACTTCAAAGACTGGTTATGGTGAGGTGCTGTAATAATTCACGAGTGCAGCACTCGTACCCAAGGACCCCGAACACAATTTTACGAACATATGGATCACAACCTATACTCAAATACTATCTGTTAGATGTGGCAAATGGTTAAGTATCTTGTTCTTCGTATGATAATATTCGGCAGTGATGGACGGGGTGGCGACAACTTTCAACAATTCTGGGTTTCGTTCGTTGGGCTGAAGGACGGCTGTGAACAGCAAAAACAAGCTGCAGCTGCAACAAGGAAAGATTTCGGAACCCACTGAGTGTGCTGCATTGCAGCATCCTCATGCGGCTGAGGCTAGCGTGGATTTACTTTTCCGTGAATCGATGCGAGTCTGACCTATCACATCAACGAGATACTACAAAATCCTTGTTCGAAGGATTCGTAATCATTCCTTCGGCTGCAAGAGTAGCTGTAAGCTTTCGGTGCGGGCCATTCCGGCAATACACATGTCAGCTGTGGAGCAGGCACAACAGCTGACGTGCACGTGGGCGCAAGTTCATTATCGTGTCGTGCGGGGAAGCTTGACAAAAGCCACTTTATTTTTGATGGTAACGAAGCCGGACAGCATCTGCTACACACACAAAATCCAAAATTTTAAGCGTCAGTCTTGCGAAGGCGTCAAGCATCGTTTATGGTCTTATTTCTGGCCTGTGTTGAGAGACGGGACGTCGACGCATACCTTCTACCTGTACAATTACTTCTATATCTTTCGGCCGCGGGGTTGCGGGCGATCTCGCAGGTTGCTTGCTAGGTTGCTTCTCAGAGGCTTATGGGAACCTGTCTAATTGGCGAAGAAATCACTTATCATGATGCATCAACCGGTCAGCTCTGCCAAGGCTACCAATTAGAAAGCTTAAGCTCCAAGGAAGTGCCATGAGCGGACGCCACAGGGACCAGGGTAGCGCCTTATCCGCCCTAAGTCAATCTTGCGTGCTGTTGACTTTTGGTAATGGATTGACTGAATCGTTAAAAAATGGCAGGGGTGTTGAAGAAGGAGAATGAGGAGCAAAGCGGAAAGACATGTGGTGCTTTAGGCTTGAGATTTCTCGTCGGCATTGACGGCACGTATTAATCCACAAAGGAGACGTATTCAGAGCGCTGTTCCTGGGCCGTGACCTTGTCTTCCTCGATGTTGGAAATTAATCGACAGTCACCACACTCATTAATGCTTCCGCCAATCTAAGAGTACAACATATGATGTGAAAAATCGAAACCTTCCTATACGAGATAAAGTCTTCTGATTCCAACATACCGAAACTTTTCTGAAGCATCATGTAGCAGGTATACCGATACGTGGTAGAGAGTCAAATTCACTGATAGTGGCTGCAAGACGCGTCAGCGAAAGCGGCAGCCCAGTGCGATCGCCGCAAATGCAAGGTCACGATAAGCGGGAAACTGGCTCTCATGAAGGGATCATCAATTCATGGCTATTGTATAGAGTAGTCGCAATTTGGATCCTGATAATTATAGCAAATTTGAGGGCCCAGTGAGCCCTGATTTATTCTTGTTTATTCCTCTGTAATTCTAGGGCAGTGTCCGCACCAGGGACCTCCATAGAGTGTTCTGGACCTTATTTCGGTTCGAACGTGCGTGCCCTCGAAAGGACACCAGTAATCGGGCCACCAAGGACTCATATGGCCGCAATCATATCTCCAGCAGACCCAGTTACAAGTGCACCCCGACATGTCAGTGTTTTGAAATGTCTTGTTTAGATTTTGGTATAGCAGAGCGTGTGGATCGAGAAGTTAAGTTCGTTTGGCGCAATGGTTTTGATGATGGTGCTATTGCTTTAGTATGTGAAGTAGACCACGGCGTTGGAGGGTGTGGGGATATAAATACAGGAGAATCCCGAGGATGGCACCGGGTTGGTGAATTATTACGCAGCTAAAGCTCATATCAGGAAGTCCAGTGGACTCTCAGGCTCCTTTATAATTCAAAGAGGTCAGTCGTAAGTAGCGGCTCGTTGTCTTACAGTAGCATGTGTCAGGGAACCTGTATTAAATGCCAGGGAATGTTGATGGTTGCAGTTCGTTCTGCACTGGTGAGATGTCGATGACGAATCCGTTCCCGCGCATCAGAAGACCTGAATGTATCGTACCGCAGCAGCCAGCGCATCTCGATTTCTTTATTCTTGTGACGGGTCTGCTTGAACTCCCAAAAGTATATAACCTCAGCGCCAAACGAATTAACCTCCCAGATTCAAGCACTCTGCTATACTACAACAATATCCCCAGACCGATTTTCAGATCTCAAAGCTCTGCTCCACCAAAAGAACATTAAAATTCAAAGAACCAAGATGTCTTATACGTGCAACTGTACATGGGCCCGTTTCAAGTTCTCTTGCGGCCATACGACTTCTTGGTGGCAGCAGGTTGTTTGCTCTTCCCCACCGCACGTTCGAGACCGACTCAGGAGCGACACTATATATCAAGTTCATCCGTGCACAAACTGCATGATACTCTAAGGAATAGTCATGAACGGTCGGAAGTGGAGTGGAAACGAGCTGGTATTACCCACTGTGGATGAGTGGCATGAGGAGCGAGAGGGTGCTTAGCCGGGTGGTGGCTCTATACTTTGTTTGCTTGACTAAGCTACTTATCAAACAACTACGGTACACAGTACAACCATAAATTAATGATCCATTCATAAAAGCCAAACTTTCACTCACAGTAACCTGGCTGCGTTAGCTGATAGTGTTGGGCTTTCAGACTCACAGACAGGAGCAGCGGCCTGCATGGCGATTGCAAGAGTTACCCCAAGGCTCGTAGGTACGTATAATGAAGTAAGATTCTTGACTCGTGACTTTTCAATGAGCGTCGTATGTACATAACAAAGAAACCAACATATCTTATAAGAATCTCTATTCCAGCCCGCAACCGCACCGCAAACCCCAGAAGCCGAGGTCCAATTACCTCCACGCTCCCTCTCCCACACCCAACCCCCAACCGCGTGCTCACCGCACCGCCTCCCCCCACACCTTAATCTCACACCCTCTCCACATGCGCCGCAAACCCGGGCTTCGCCATCTCCAAATCCTTGCCCACCTCCCTCTCCAAACTCCCCTCCTTCACCGCACCACCAAGCCCCACCACACTCGGCGCCCCAAAAATCGCATCCATCTCCTCGAGCATCTTCCCCTTCGTCTCCGGCACGCAGAACCACGCCCAAAAACCCATCAGCACCATCAGCGTCGCAAAAAACATATACGTACCATATCCAAGCGACGTGATCATGTACGGCGTGGTGCGGCTGATGATGAACGACCACAGCCACTGGTCGGCGGTCGTGATGGCCACGCACAGCATGCGGATGTCGATGGGGAAGATCTCCGAGCAGATGACCCACGTGATGCCCTGCCAGGTTGCGCAGTAGATCAGGCCGTACAGGTACACGCAGACCATGGCCAGGTAGCCCCATCCGTCGCGCGAGGAGTCGCCGCGGGCGGCGGCGGCGGTGGGGTCGGCTTTGAGGACGTAGCCGCCGAGGTACCTGTGTGGAGGGAGTTGGTGTTAGTGGGGGGAGTGGTGGGAGAGGAGGGGAGGGAGGGGAGACGAGGCGTACCACATGGGAAGACTGCCGACGAAGGCGCCCCAGATCAGGCCCTGCCGCCGGCCGAGCTTCTCGACTAGCCAGACGCTGAAGATGATCATGCCGAGGGTTTTGGCGATGCCGTAGAAGCCGGTGGCGAAGAGCTTGGTCGATGTGCCGGTGAGGCCGAGGGTTTCGAAGATGCGGGGGGAGTAGCTGCGGCTGGTCAGTGTTTTTGGGCGGGGAAGAGGAGGTACGGGGCTTCACGCACTAAGTGATGATGTTGACACCTGCAGTCCATCGTTAGCGAAGTATCCCGGCAACTGCAATGGGGAAAGAGCAAACATACCGGTCAAGTTCTGAAACGCCATCAACAGCAGACCAATCCCAATCCTGTTCCGCGTCCCCTTCTGCCACATCCGCCTTGCATAATACTTCCACGTATGATGCTCGCCCGGCGGCAGCGTCGAAATCGCAATCTGATCCTGCACATCCTGCAGCTCCTCCTGAATAAACGGGTGATCCGGCGGCAAGTTCCTAATATCAGCCAAAATCTCCCTCGCCTTATCCCACCGATCCTGCTTCGCGTGCCAGCGTGGCGTCTCCGGGCACCACAGGATGCCGAGCAGCAGCAGCGCGCCCGGCAACAGCTGCAGGCCCAGCGGCACCTGCCACTGCGCCGCCATCGCCTTCGGGATCGTCCGGTCACAGATGTAGTTCACCCAGAAACCGGCCATGCCGCCGCCCTGCGAGCAGATCTCGAAGATGCCGATCAGGCGCCCGCGGATGGACGGAGGTGATATTTCGGCGATGTAGACGGGGACGAGCAGGGAGACGGAGCCGATGCCGAAACCGGCGATGGCGCGGCCCGCGTAGATGAGGCCGAGGCGGCCGCTGGCGGCGGTCTGGTGGTGTGTTAGTGGACGTGAAGGGGGACGAGAAGCCAGGGCTGCACCGTACCATTAGGGAACCGCCGGCGAGGAAGATGCAGATGGCGAGCATAATGGCCTTTTTCCGGCCCCATCGCTCGCCGATTGGGAAAGTCAAAAGTGCGCCGAAGAAGGTGCCGGCTTGGAAGGTGGAGACGATGTTGCCTTGAAGAGTGTCGCGCGCGTGACTTGAGACCTCGGACAGGCCAAAATCTCTCTTGAACGAATCTAGGGCCATGGTTCCGCCGATGACTGAAGTATCGTAGCCCACTGATTTTGATGTCAGTATCTTGCGCTTGAGGTTGAGAGAATTGAAACTCACTGGCTATGGAGCCCATGCTGACTATCAGAGCCATCAGATGGACCCGCCAGTTGCGCACTTCTGGCGGGTCATTGCTGTTGTCGGCGTGTAGATTGAATCCCATTTCTGGCAGCGGCGGTCGTCGAAGAGGGGCGAATCAGAACCGGAATCCCAGCTTCCTCCCTTTGCTTGCGGTAGACACAGGTGGACTTCCGGAGTCACTGTGCAACGGCAATGCTGCAAATAAGCAGTGGACAGTGCCCCGACTTTAATAAGTGGAGAGCGAATTACGGGGAAACCCGACGTTGCGGGGTATGGGGAATCCCCGCGGTGCGCCATGACTCTTTGCTCCGTTTGTGGCAAGGGAGAAGAGAAAGAGCGAGGGCTGGGCCGCGGGAAGCGAGGGCGGAGGGCGTTGGTAACCCACCCCGTCGAGCGGAACGTTTGCAAGGGTGGCCGGGCCAGTGGTTGGACAGAAGATTTTTGGCTAAACGTCAAGAGGGAACAAGACAGCGGAAGGAATGCCAGCATCGCGGCGACATTTCTCGCCAGCGTAAGCCACACACGGGATGCCAAAAGTGACATAACCAAATTGGTTGAGAAAACATCTGCTTGCGATACAGGATATTTCCTGTGTCGGTCCAACATTTGACTGCATTTTGCAGCTTCTTGACACCAATTGCCTTGCTGAAACGTGAGAAAACGCAGTCCTGGTCGCTGGGACAGCCCTAGGGAATTTTCGTTGCAGGTGTCGCGTGGGCAGGACCACTTGCGTTGGGGCGGGCTTGGGGCCTTGGAAGTGTGCTTGGCCTCCGTCTTGGACTCCGCGCTTGGCGGTGCGTGACCCCATCTCCACCCGTCTCACACCATGCTTCGCGGTCTCTGCTCCATCATTCCGCTGCGACAAGAATCATCTTGTGAGATGTCTGCTGGTCGGCGCTACATCTGGAAGGCAAGAGAATGGATCGCGAGAAAAAGTTCCGGCTGTGCGACAACGTATGACTTCTTTCTGCCGCTGGAGGTTGATAATCAAGCTCGGGCCTCTCAAGCTAGCTGCTTTGGTTGGAGCTAAAGTCGGAAAAGCCATGCTTGGTGTTGCCGCAGTGTCTCGGTAGTTGGAATCGTTCCGACGGCGGGTTTCGGCGTGGGGACGGAGCTGGAAGTGGTAGGAAGAGCGGCAAATACAGGAATTCTTGGAAAATGCCAGACCTGACGTTGATCAATGCTCAAACGCTCAGGCCTATGACGAAGCCCTGGTGCTGAAGGCGTTTTGGGTCCGTGGTGACGATAGGCAGGTTGTTGGGTCTTTCCTCGTGGCGATTGACCATGACATGTTTCCCCGCACCATCGATCCCGTGCCGAAACTTTCCCGATCTCATCCTCCTTATGTCCATTCTGTCCCACAGCAACAGTGATGCTGCTGAGGCTCGAAGTGTCTCCTGATGCCTGCGACGGTTAGTCATGTAGTTCAACATTGGACGCACCTAGTCCAATTTTTAGTAAGCTGAGTTGAATTTTGTGTTAAGAGATTCTACCTGTTGGAGCTTCTCTGACTGTTGAGGTGTGGAGGGAGTCGTATGAAATGTACGGTCCTGGAAAAGAAAGGGTGTCAGATGAGCTGGAATCCGGACGGAGCGTTTCAGCCTTTTTGAATACTGCTTTTGCGGATGCACCCGTCAGCGTGAGCGGAACCATCCTTTCAGTGGAAGCATCCGATGCTCCTTCTCACCTTACACATGCCTCGTGCCCGAAACACTCAACAATACTTTCATCAGTGTGTGTTGACGCTGCTGTAAAATCATGCACTTCGCCAACGAGATATTAAGTATGCATCAAAAGCCGAAAACTAAAAACTAAATAATACGTAAATAGAGCTTGGTATAACACTTGTTGGTAACGCCCCTTCATCACTCACTGGAATGCACAATCAAAAGGATGTGTCAACCATTAGAAATGACCCACATCCATGCACACGCATCCTTCCACACCCCCAAATGGATATCAAAAGACATTGTACCTTTCATCTGAGCTCGCTTTCATATCTCAAATCAGAGAATTCGCCATCCACGATCGAAGCCACCGTGTCGCATGGTCCAGGCTTGACGACGCGATGAAGAGGAGACACACCGTCCTTGAATGGAATTTGAAGAGCCACCGACGGCTGTGTTGATGGATACTCAGTGTAATGGCCGTCTCCCACAATGTCGACAGCGATGATCAGTCCGTTTACTCCGTCTTTAATCCATAACTCGTCGTCTCCTGTTGGCAGGGTGATATGTGCTGATCCTGAAATCAAAGCAAAAAACCTAGCTCATCATTAGTAGCTGGTTTTATAGATGACTGTACTGGTGCGATGAGACTCACATCGGATGTGGTGGCTTATGGAGGCCTTCCTTGGACCCGGGAGGAAGGACGACGTATGAAATATTGGAAACCTCTGCGAGCCCGTTGATAGCAGTGCCTACTGTCGGGTAATCTGAAAAAGGGGTGGAAATTTCCCAGCACTCGAATGCGGCGTTCTGATACTGATCCGATACGACTGCCGTAAGCTGTAGATACGGGGAGAAAGCCAACGCATAATGAGTGCACAAGATGGCGGGCCAGTAGGAACGCAAGGAAGGCATTGTGGCTTAATAAAGATGTAAATCTTGGCCAATGTTTTGTGGATGAATTGCAGCGAGCTGTGGCGCTTAGAAGAGTGAGTGACGAGGACTTTACTTGAGTCTGGGTTGGGGCGCGAGGAGCTCAAATGCGGGGCGGGGTCTGAATGAGGGGAAGCTTCCAGCATCGGCGGTGCAGCTTTCGAGAATTAAACTTAGTAAGCAGCCTAGTTTCCTTGTCCCTAGTATCTTTATTTAACGGTTAGAGCACCAAAGGATTCAATATTTCGATTCCACACGCCCTGCGAACGACATGGACCTAAAAATTCAGCCCTTTCGATGACATGCTAGCCCCACAATAGATAAGGCATGCCATTGAGCGCGTTACACGACACTAAAAACTTTAGTTCATCTTCCATATGGCATACGGCTATTGGGCGCGTAGATAAAGTAAAAAGAATACCCGCCATATTAATTTCCAAAACAGCAAAAACAGCCATCGTGTTTTTCACGAACCTTTTCTCCACCACACAGCCCCACCAGAAATCAGAAATGCCACCACAACCTCCAACAAACTCCATCACGCTCCGCACCCACCGCGCCGACGATCTCGGCACGATCGTCTCCCGCCACGGCGCGATATACCCAGCTGAATACGGATGGGACACGACATCCTGCGCGGCGCTCGCCGCCCGCATCCTCGACGATTTCACCAACAACTACGACCCAGCGCTTGAACGCTGCTGGATCGCCGAGGACGCCGACAGCAAGTTTGTCGGCTGCATTGTGCTGGTGAAAGACCATGACGCTGCAGATGCAGCGAAGCTCCGCTTGCTGCTCGTGGAGCCGAGCGCGCGGGGCATGGGGGTTGGGAAAAAGCTGGTGGCACAGTGCGTCGCGTTTGCGCGCGAGGCGGGGTATCGCAGGGTCGTGCTGTGGACGCAGAGTGTGCTGGTTTCGGCGAGGGGGATATACAAAGCAGCAGGGTTCAGGCTGCTGAGGACGGAGGAGCACGAGAGCTTTGGGGAGAAGGTGGTGGGTGAGTTTTGGGAGCTGGTTCTTGATGAAGCGTAGCTGTTAGCGGAATGTGAGTGTGTATCCATAATAAAGTCCTCTGTAGTTGTATCAGAATTAATCTGGGGCGGCTTCGAACACTTTCTCGTGCAATTGTAACAAATTCGTAATCGTCTAGGACTGTATTGGCTATGGCGAGCCACGCATTACCGGTTTCAGAAGAAAATGCGACTGTTGAGGTAGCAGATTAATACAGTAAAGATTCGCTTGCGTGGCTTTTTCAGATGGATGCATTATCCACATTATCAACAAGGTGACCCTTGCGAGGGACATAAAAACAAAGCATTGGAGCCATCCGTCTCTTCATCATGAATTGTGGGGTTACCACTTGAATCTGGCACAGTGTCTTCGTGGAGAAGTCCTACCCCGCGCTTGAATTCTCGCAGCCAGTCGGCGGTGTCAGCTGGAGTTTGGTTCCACGGGTCATCACTAAAAATACAGGCAGCGATGGATTAACGAGCCTAGATCTTATGCAAAGGGATGTACTGTCTGTAATCAGCGGCTACGGAATGGACTCACTCGTCGAACATGATCCATCGGGCCTGGTGCTGAAGCTCCTCATCAGTTGGAACATGACTATCCGGGTTGCGTGTGGAGGTGGTGATGGCCACGAACCACGACAACTCCCTGGCAAGGCGTCTGTAGCAGTTGTCATCAGCGAGGAAGAATGGCGTAGCGCTTTCAACGCCGTCGCTTGGCCCAGAGCCAGGGGTAGAGCCACCAGCAGCTGCTCTACACAGATCATTGGACGACAAGACCGCTGGATCTATGGACAAGAGCCCATCACTCGGTAATGCTGAGCTCATTTTTCGGTCGTCGACCGGGACGCGCTGTTTCTGAGTATTATCGGTCAGTGCAGGCGCTGGCAAGCCTTGTACGAATGGCAGACCCGCGCGTTGGCGGAACGGCGCAAGCCAATGTGTTGAGCCATATATCAGGCCCGTCAACAGTCTAACAAACGTCTCAGAGGGGTTTGGCGACAAAGCTTCCATGCACCTGACAATGTTGCATGCTTCGTGCTGAAGCTCTTCATTTCCGACATCCAAACCCAGAAGCTTTGGCATATCAGCGTATTCACGCAGCTGGGCCTCAACGTTGCATGCCTCGAAGATGCTGTCTTTGCCATTGATTTTCAGATGGGTGAGTCGAGACTTGGCAGCGCTTTTCATCGGGCGGATTCGCGCCTGGTTGGTAATTTCCTCGGATGACATGAGAAGGTCGCGAAGCCATGACGATGGTGGTGTCGCAGGGTCTCGCGAAAGCATTTCGGAGCCGAAGATGATGCAGCAGGCTTCGTACTGAAGCTCCTGATCCGAGGGTATCGAGTGTTGGGTAATGGAGTAGTTCATTGCGAAATACTCTAGTTCTACCTCAATCAGCTCGAATGCACTGGTCGGGGTCTCGGGTGGCCCTTGTTGGGTGGTAAACGGCCAGGGCGAGTTGCGCTCGTAGTGAATGAGGTCTACAACCAGTCGTTAGCGTACGCCAGGGAGGCGAAAACTTGGGAGTATTGCGTACATGGAGGCATGGAATTTTCGACCATGTTGAGAATGGGGGCCTCGAAGCCCCAGTTACCCTGCCAATCGGCGATGGTCTTTCCGTCTTTGAAGTGCTTGGCTAAATGATCGCCTCGGTCGGCCCAGGTGCTCAAGACCAGACCGCAAAAGCCGCAGCGAGAACGTATCTCTTGGCTCTCACACCTCCATTGCTCCATCGGCCATTTCCTGAACTGAACGTCGTGCACCAGCTTCAAGTGCTGCTGGAGATGATCTTTCCGATAGAAAGTTCGATCATCTAGCGGCCGTTCCTGGCAGGCCTCGAAGTTGTGTTTTGCCAGATGATCTTGATCCGGATCAACCTGTCCGCAATAAACACAAGTTATTTCTGATTCGGCGTTAGTGGCCGTAGGGCCGTTTGGCGAGCAGCACCATTGTTCGAGCGAGATGTGTAGCGACTTTTCGTGCCGCTCCCAGTTGTGTTTGGTTTTGAATGTCTCGGTGCAGAAGGTGCACTGGAAGGGATGGCAAGCCTGAGACAGCGAGTCGACTCCGTGACGCTTGGTTCGCTCCGTACGTGCCCGCCGCCTTCTGCGTTTGGTGGGTTTCTTGATGTTACCGAGGGATCCCAGCGAGGCGCGCGAAGTGTGCGAGTGGGCGAGCGAGAGAGAACTTCCGCTGGAGTGCGAAGTAGTGCCTGCACTGCTGGCAGGCGAAGCCTTCCATGGAGAGTTTGCTGGGCGATGTTTGTTTGGATCTGATGACAGTCCGGATACTGCGCGCGCAATTGCGGAGACGCTGGCAGGTTCACTTTCGGGCGGCGAGTTCTGCCATCTCTGGAGGGGATTCATGTTCTCGAAAGGAGCAGGAGAGTCGCGCCGGCGGGGCACGTCGCGAGAGGGAGTGTCGGTTGACGGCACGGGTGTTCGAGGGAGTTGGAATTTCATCCGCCGGCGAGCATTGGCGAACCAAGTTGTGATTTGTGGTTTGCTAAGGCCAGTCTGCCTCTCGATAATTTCCATGTCCCCCACGGTGGGGTATGGGTATTTAGAATGCTCCCAAAACCAAGTTTTCAAGACTTTGATCGACCTCGAAGAGAACCGCTTTCCAGTCTTTGGGGGCATCGTCACGTCAGTGGTGAGAGGCTGATTGCTGGTAGTGATTTTGTCTGGAAGGTCTGTGGGCTCACAATTCTCTAGAGCCAGTCTCGAGGTGGCGATATCGGGGTGGAGGGCTTCCGTGATACCAGAACCTCTTGAATGGCATGGCTGGCTCGAATCGTCCAATAAAAGGCCATCTCCTTGGTACAATAGAGAATCCGATGGATTCTGTGATGACTCTGCAGAAAAGAGTTGTTCAGCATTGTTGTTGCAAAGGTTGTGGTCGAAATCGGGAATAGCGAGGTCCATGTCAAAAGCGTTCCCGAACTCGTCAAGACACTGCGCCATGTTTAAACGACAGGGCCATCAGCCGGTCCAGCTACACAATGTTTATTGCCGGGAGGGGGTTGGACGTGTCGTCGAGAGGGAGACGCAAGGGAGACCCACTAAATTCATGTCAATTTCGCCCTTCGACGGCCCGGCGGCTTGGCCGGTCTCGCACACGACTCAGGGATGCGGGGCAACTTATGATTGGTCAGGCTCGCAAGCACACCTACCTTAGCCCTACGGATGGCGCTACTGAAGCATTCTTCCAGCACTATTGACTTTGGCAATCCAGACTCTGCTCAAACTGATGCTTTGCAAGCGGAGCCCCACCATTTTTTTTTTTTTAGCAACCGCGCCACTACGTTCAATTTTAAGCCTGCGCCATTGCCCACGACATCCTCTGTGTGCATTGCCCCACGTTAACTAAATGTTTGTGGCAAACATTCTGGAATGGTAAATTGAATAAGGTCAAAGTGTACTGCAGGCTACAAAAAGAAAGTTGTCATCAAAGCAGCTGTTGCACACCACGAACTCTACCACTATACGAAAGTGCAATAAAATGGTTAGCGGCATATGTTCGACGGGCAGCTACAGCGACTAATCACAGTTTGGCCCCCTCGAACGCGCCGTGCCGTCCAGCTCCTTCACTGAATCTCGCAGCGCCTTTCACGCTCTCCGTCGTGATGACCTTAACGCCTTGGTCAAACTCGTTCCTCAGCGCGTCCTCAAACGAGCTCGCGTCATAAACCGAATAATAACAGCTCGCCCGATCGACATTCATGCAAGCCTGCGGAAACGCAAGCAGCTGCCTCGCGATCGCCGTCGCCTCCGCCAGCGCCCTTCCCTCCGGCACGACCCTATTCGCCAGGCCCATCTCCAGCGCCTCACGCGCAGATACGCCGCGGCCGGTTAGAATCATATCGAGCGCGCGGCCGAGCCCTACAATAGCTGGGAGGCGGACAGTACCGCCGTCGATAAGGGGCACGCCGAACCGCCGACAGTAGACGCCGAAGATGGCGGATTCGTCGGCGACGCGGATGTCGCCGAGGAGGGAGAGTTCGAGGCCGCCGGCGACGGCGTGGCCGGACACGGCGCTGATGACGGGCTTCTTGATCTGCATGCGCGACGGGCCGATGGGGCCGATGTTGCGGCCGTCGACGCGATGGGCGGCGTCGATGATTGGGCCTTTGTAGGAGGAGGAGTCGGCGTTGAATTTGGCTACTTCGTGCAGGTCGAAGCCGGCGCAGAAGGTGCCGTGGGCGCCGTGGAAGACGCAAACTTTCTGGGTCGGGTCGTTTTCGAAGTCTAGGAAGGCTTCGGTGAGCTTCTTGCCGGTGGGGCCGTCGATTGCGTTTCTACGATGGAGACGGTTGATGGTGATGGTGGTGATTCCGTCTGAGGTCTTGTCGACCTGGACGGCTTGGGGTTCGGTGTCTGTCATTGTCTCGAGAAGAAAAAGTTATCTTAAAGTGTATATTTGCAAAGGAATTTCAGGACGGCTAAGATCCCTCTCTCTAATTTCTTCGAGAAGGCACCGGAGGGAAGTAGTTATTTACAGGCGGATATGGTGTTGTTCGTACAGTAACCCGAGGTAAAACTGCCATCCTCCTGGCCGTCTCTCCTGCTAGGCGCGGGGCCATAAGCCAGTCCGAGTCCGGAGTGACTCCTCGGATACCCCGCATGTGCGCCCTAAAGTTACACAGCGGGCACCGCATGCCACGACAGCCTTACTAACGGGGCAATTACTAAAAGCCAAGGATGTGATCCCCGCTTCATGCGCCTTAAACTGACATGTTGGCACGGCGTGGCCTGCGCATTGCTGACTTGCACCATGTAGTTCATGAGATAGCTGCGCTCCAAGATGAGAGTGCTCCTGCAGCAGCACTAGAGAGAATATCAGCACTTCACCATTCTTAGTTCATGCTCGTGCCGCCACGTTCACCTTTAATATTTCTGATCTTTTTAAATAAGAAAATCTGGATGGCGGCGAATCCAACATTGCCTTTCAAGCTCAACAGAATTTTTCACTACGCAAGGATGGTGCCATCTGGCATCCAGCGATGCCTCCAGCAATTGCATCTGGCTCTTGATGCGTTGAATTACTGCAAATATGTTCATGGTGCCGGCTTCGGTCCGGAAAGTTCCAGAAATGGTCACCAGAAACAGCTAAAATGCATGCTTAAAACAAAACTCGAAATGATTCGCGGAATCGGTGCAATGCAGTTGTTTTAAGGCAAGCTGCCATCGTCGGCCCGGGCTCTGGTGCAAGGCTAAGCGCACCTCTGTCTCGGATTTCCCCCGGATCGCCTTGCCGAAGAACCTCGGACATTTGCCGCTGTCGGGTCCGCGCGTCCCGCTGTCAGGCGGCGTCTTGTCCGTTAGCGGTAACAGACCCCGGAATCTTGAAGCAATTCGAACGTGAGATTCTACTCCTGCTGTTTGGTATGTCTCTTCATTTCGGCATTGTGGCTGCGAACGACAGAACCACCACTCTAATATCCACGTGGCAAAGCAATACTGTGCAATTGCAGCACGACATTATGATAGTTCTTCGTCGCGAAAAGCAGGAGCTCTAGGGATGTGTCCCGCAGGAAGCCTCGCTGTGATGAGAAAGTCTGTGGGTTGCTTGGACTCTGCGCCACGACCGTGTGGGTATTGCTTTTCCAGCACGTGGAGCATCCCACGTGGACGCCTTGACAAGCGATCAAAGAAGGTTACAATGCAGCACGATCTCGGGAAGTATATGCAGAGGTTCCTTGGGGGAACGCAGGTATTGCCGAAGGAGAAGTCTAGAAGAACATAGAATGGGGCGTTATTTGACAAATCTCAAACACACCTGCGGCTCTTCAGGGGACGCGACTACCAGCTTTCAGCTGAGATCTGCCGCGGCGCCAGTTGTGGCGTAGATCGTCACGGCTGTGACAAGGGTGAAACGCTGTTCCATTGGCCGTTTTTGCGGAGCGGCTGAGTGCTATAGTCGCAGAAATATACCGAGCGCGTTCTGTTGCAGTTTCGGTTTTCACTGCGACGACGAAACCACAAACTTCGTTTGGATGGGCTGCACATCCTTTTAACAGCAGCTGGCGACCCGTTTCCTCGCTTCTTCAGAGAGATTCATTCTTTTTAACTTTACTCTCCGTCCCAGGTGGACCAGCATGTCTCATTGGTCCGGCCCAGCTGTATGGATAAGCTTACATCCCTCCAGATAGAGTCAATGCACTGACGCGTATCCGTGCCAGGTCGCTACCGAAAATAGGACAGGAGCCATTTTCGCGGGCAATTTCATTCCACAAATTTTCGCATCAGCCTTCATTATCGCAAGAATAATATCCAAAGCATGGATCCGGCGGAAATGGGGCGCAGATGACAGCATCCTTTGCGTCGCATGGGTATGTATCCCCCGTGTTCCAGAAAAATTCATCACTGACAGCGCGCAGGTACTCTCGCTCGCTCTGACGGCCCTGTCCTGCATCCAGACGCATTACGGCGCCGGAATCCACATCGATCAGCTGCCAGGCTCCATCATCAAGATCAACGCCAAGATCGACTACGCCTCGTTCCTGCTCTACAACCTGGCCCTCTCCCTGACCAAGATCTCCATCTGCCTGTTCTACCTGGACATCTTCGCGGACCCGCTCAACCGCCTCCTGGCCAAGATCGCATTCGTCTACATCGTCCTATACACGATCCCGCTCGTCCTCGTCTCGGCCTTCCAATGCATCCCCGTCGCGGCCTTCTGGAACCCGCGCATGGAGGCCAGCTGCATCGACATGTACCCGCACCTCGTCGCGTCGGCCGTCTTCAACACCCTGGCAGACGCCTGGCTCACGCTGCAGGTCGTGCCCAACATCCTGCCGCTCCAGTTACCAAAACGTCAGAAGATGATCCTCCTCTTCGTCGTCTCGCTCGGATGGCTGTAAGCTTTGTCCCTCTTCTACTCTCCCCACACCCCTCCACCCAAACGCCCCAGCTAACCCCACCCAGCGTCATCATCGCCAGCATCTTCCGCATCTGCCGCCTCAACGCCGTCACCGACCCGCGCGACTTCACATGGGCCGACTACGACGTGACCATCTGGTCCGCCGTCGAAGTCGACGTCGGCCTCGTCTGCGTCGCCGCCCCCGCCACGAAGCCGCTGTTCAAGAAGATCGCGCCGGGCTTCCTGCGCGACTTCGCGACGCGCATAACGCGCGTGGCGCCTACGCAAAAGCCGCTCGGCCCCGAGGAGTGGGCGTACTCGATGCCGAACCGGCCGGAGAAGCTGGTGTTGCCGTTGTATAGTAGTCGGTATGAGGATGATGTCGAGACGGTGGCGACGTTGAGTAAGAATTGGGATGTTGGCGGGTTGTTGAGGGCGGCGAGTAGGGGGAGTAGTAGGAGTAGCAGGAGCAGCAGGAGGCCGTCGAGTGGGAGCGTGGGGGGTGATGGCAAGTGTGTGGATGTGGAGAAGATGGGCGACCTGGAGCAGGGCTCTCGGTCCAGTCGTGACGGCGGGTCGGACGGAAGCAGCTCGAGGCTGCAGTTTGAAGATTCGGGAATGATGAAGGAAAAGCAAAATTTTTAACGTATAATGAGTGATACCCCAATTTGATGTTCGCAATGACAACAACGTCCTGGACACGAATGCTGAGTGATCTCTTCGGATGGTGAATTCGCTACTTGAGCAGTAAAAACAAAGATAAGTAACCAAACAATGTGATTGCCTCTACTCAACCAGAAACAGACATCGATGATGAGATCCAAAAACAGAGAAACCAGACCCTTGCGACTTCTTTGGTTCATAATGAGAACTGCTTAATGAAGTCCGGGGCTGAAGAGCCATTAAGCAATTCCGTAGTACCGCCTCAGCCCATGCGATGTTTGTCTGCTCTAACTATTTTAGACCACTCCATGGAAGACAAGCTGGGGGTGGAGAGTTTCGGCAGGGTTTTGATGAAGCGAGGGAGCGGTCAAGCGAGGGATGGCTTATACAAAAGTAGAAACCCTCATGGACGGTGGGTTCAGAAGACCACACTGAACTAGAGCATTCGTGGTGGACGAGCGGGCAGGGCAGGCGCATACGGCCAGAGAGGTCTGGCGGAAGCGCACCTGGGGCTCAAGTCCGCGATAATTCGATGCAGCAATAACATATCGTCCCCTGTGGCGCTAGCCGTTCTTCTGTGGCAGCTAGGCAAGCAGACCTGGCTAATGAGGAGCGTGGATAAGCAAACGGCTCAGTCACGTGATGCTGAGCGTTGCGGAGTTGATACTCGGTGGTTCTAACCTTCCAAGCCTGGTAGAATTAGGCTCTTAACCTTTTGCTATAGCTATTTAAGAAAAGCCTCGTACTCCTTCTCTTGCCTAATGAAGAGCCCCTTATATCTTCAACCGTAGGAACGGGAGCGTCGGTCCGGAAGCTGGAGTATATCTGGTCACCTGGGTCTTGTTGGTAGGAAGGTCCATCGGATTCATCCGGAATTGTTGAAAATCCATCGGATTCATCCGCAATTGTTGAAGATCCCTCCGAGGCCGCATCATCTTCACTCTCGTGAGCTGCACCTGTGTCGTTATCTTCCCCGTTTTCATCCCTAGCTGTACCAGCTTCATCTTCAAGCCTTGTCTCAATTCTGCTCAACGCCTCATCTGTTAAAGCCTTGTAGCTGCGCTGCACTGTATTGTCTTTCAACGCCAGCAGATGCAACCACCATAACGCCAGATTTACAGTGAGCACATCTTCCTGCTGAGAGCCAAATTTGATGGATGCGAATTCCAGAATACCATTTCTGATGTCTCTTGTCTCGATTGTCTCCTGATTCAATTGAATTGGTTGCACTGCGTTCGGTTGGAGCCTTGCTGACCTTCTCAGCGGGCGTGTTTCCTGATGGGTGGCATTCATTCGGTTTTCTGCGGGCGTCTCTCCTTCCTGGTATGGTCGAATCCGTATCACTAGCAACTCGCGATCCGATATCAGGTATCCGTAGCGGACCTTCTGCTCTGCGCAATAGGTGAAAATTTGAATCAAAGGCTTAGTCCACTCCGGACGTCGGTATTTGCCTAATTTGCGAAATTCAAGTACGGCGTACGGAATTTCAGAGCCCAGCAAATCATTGAATGTCCAGGAACGACTGTCTTTGGTATCTCCTGGTAATATGTTCGTGAGATCCTCGAGTATGGGTTTGAAATCGTCTCCTACTCTTACTCCGGCCCAGTCTGGTTCCCAAGGTTTCTTCTTCTTGTTTCCGGGACGTTTAATGTTCTTCGCGTCGTCGCCACTAATCATTGAAATGAACTCATGCCGCCCGAGTATGTTTTTCGTCGCTTTCAGGGCATCTTCCACTACCTTTCTGTTGGTTTCCTTGATGAAGCGCCCGATGCCGCCCTCTCTTAGAGCATAATCGAGGGAAGGGACGATCCGGGAGGGATCCGCAAAATCCTGTTCTTCACAGAGAATCTTTTCGTACATGGTGTCCAAGGTGCGTCGATCGAAATCCTTCCATGGCTGAAGAAACATTGGTTGAAAGTATCCAGGATTCCTTGTGTTAGACTTGGATTTGTTGCTCTTGGATGTCTTCTCAGACGGTTCGCGCAACTCAACTTGAGGCACGGGGATTGTAAGGAATTCGGAGAGTTTCATGGCGGCAGTTTCCCCGAGCAAATGAACCCACAAACTCTTCCCAGCGTTGTCAAAGCATTTATCCGCAGCAATCGCTGCTGTGCCGCATGCAGGTTGGCTATCATCGAGCTGCGGAGCTGCTAAATCCCGTATCGGAACCCGAGAGCCGGAGCCCTTCCACCCAGGACGCCTCACGCATCCAATGAGCTCGAATCTTTCGTCGTAGATCGGTCCAGAAACTGATTCAAGCATTATTACTGATGAAATATCCATCCGCGGCAGCCGCTGCTGTGCCGCATGACGGAATAGCACCTTTGAGTCGTGGCGCTGCCGAATCCAGGATGGATAACCCGAGAGCAGGGGCCTCTCAACCTATGGGCTCGAGTTTCACGATAGCCGCCTGCAACCTCATCAAACTGACCCCGCATCGAACCACACTGCGATAACTCCACCTTTGCGGACGTATAACCCAGCCACTGGTCCAGCCACTCAGGTTACACGATCCGTACTCAGTCGCGAATACAACATACATATTGTTGGGCGCCTAGATTGATTTTGCAGAGCCGAGAGAGCATTCCTTCAAACAGCATGGCTTCACGTTCGGCCAAGAATAAAAAATCGCATGTCGGTAGGGGAAAGAGCACCCGCCCTGAATCGAAAAGAAAAAAGCGGTCTGCGGGAGGCCCGGCCCGGACCGGCGATCTTCTCCCTCCGTGCGACGGTCCAAAGATGCACCCCTTTACGCACCAACAAGCCAGAATTCTATACGATGCTGTCATATCCAGCAATCACGCGACAAACACCCCCAAAGGAAGTGATAAGGCATCCTCTATCGGGGATGAAACAACGTCTGGGGGCGAGGGGCATGTGTTCAAGGTCAAGATAAACTCCAAAGTCTATGCATTGAAGCTGGTGGGCCAAAGAAATACTCTTCTTTGATATTATATACATGCTAACCTACTATTCAGTTCAAATTCTTTGACATGGACGCTGCACGCTCAGAATTTCCCAGTGTTGACAACGAGGCCATGGAGGATGAAGAATTCGAACAGCATATCGATCCCTTCTACGCAGAGTGCCGTGCATATGGTGCTATCGAAGAAAAGATCTACCACGGAAATCTCCCGACAGACGAGAGGGACTGGGTTGCGGCCCCATGCTATGGCTACCTCCATATATCGGCCGCGGATGAAGCGAAAATACGCCGCAAGTTCAACATCAAGGACTGGAATCGCCCGGGGAACAACGATGCGAAGCCAATCAGAGGTCTTGTTAAAGAGTTTATTGAGCAGAAAGATGCTGTTGATACGAAAAGACGCTCAGCGCGTCGCATGCGTAAAGATCTGTTAATGATACGCAATGCTGGCGTCTATCCTCGTGATCTCTTCGCTCGTAACTACCGAGGCGGCCTTCTTGTCGATTTTGGCCAATCCTTTACAGAACCGCATTGTGCATTACGAGTCTTCCCCGAGTGGCAGGCCGAGGCGGAGAAAACACAAGACCTACACCTCTTTTACGAAATGCTAGAAGATCTTGGTATCAAGTATCCGGCACGAACAATGCCGGAACGGGTTATACGGACACGCCGGTGGACCTGTCGCTGAGGGACGCAAGACTTTTGAATGCTCGATGTTACTGGAAACTCTCAACGAGTCATTCAAGTAGAATGCGTAATGCAACGTAGCAGCCAAAAGCTGGTGTTGGATTGAGCAAAAGGACGGACGTCTTGAAGGCGAATTATTGTCTCATCTCAGCCAAGAGTTGGACCCTTGGAGGGATGTGATGCTGATCGTGTACTCCGAGGAGTATATGGGACAGAAGGGGAAGAGGAAAATATCGGGGATTTAGGAGTGGCATGTAGATAAGGGTACGAAGTTGATAGGAAGAGGTATCAGGGATGGAACGGGACATTATGTGCCGGAGGAGGCCCCAGAAGAGGTTACGAAAGCGATAGTTAAGTAGTCAGAGGGGAGTGTTTAGGGATTTGATGGAAGTGAGAGAGAGTACGAGTCATTATCCATGTTATCGCAAACTATGGTACGCTTATTCTTTTTACTTTTGACTCATGAGCCGGGGAAAGCGGGCAAACCAGCAATCTTCTATTGTATACAGGGATAACCACATTCAAGAAACTCCCACACTGCTTTCTGCCTTTTGGTTTTCGAACCCATAGAGGAAGAGGCCCGCCTTTACAGATGACTATTGGTTATGGAGGCCAAAGGAACTAGTTTACCGTATTCTCAATCCTGGTGTTTCCCGAGCAGGGGTAGCTCAACGTCCGACGGATCCATGATGACGAAGTCCCATTCGTGCATATCGGCCCAGCCAAAGGAAGTATCCGACACTCTCACTTGCCAGTAACACATCTCAATCCCTTACCCGCATCACAAGCCAGCCTCAGCCAGACTCCGGTTCACCTCCGCCTTCGACCACCTCGCCGCCCTATTTCCACCCAACCCATCCCTATCCGCATTGCTCGCCTCGCTCTCAAACCACCTCATCTTCTCCTTCTGCTCCTTATCCGGATTCTCCGCACGATACGCCGCCTTCAGCCTCTCCCACCCCCTCGTCCCGCCCACATCCTCCGCCACACCCCTCCCCTCCCCCTCCGTGCACGTAATCCGCTCTGTCGCCGGCGCCCTTCCCACCACGCTCACCACATGCTCCCACCCATCGCCAAAATCGTACGTATACGCCATCTCCGCTCCCTTGTACTCGTCCTTATCCAGCACCTCCCACAGCTTCACTCTCGCCGCATTGCGCTCCGCCGTCCGCGGATGCCTGCGCCGCATATCCCCCATACTCGAGTCAACGAACGGCATCCCCCCCCGACCGATCCTCCGGCATCTTGATGCGCACCAGAAACTCGCGCGGCTCCGCGTCATTCTCGGCATCAAATTCCCCCGCCGCGCCGGGCCCGCGCGCGCCAATGCGCGCGTTGCTGCGCGTGATCTTGCGTATCATGGCCATGATGGGGTCCTCGTCGGGCTCGACGTACGCGGGGTCGCGGACGATGAAATCCCAGTCGTGCGTGGCGGCCCAGCCGAAGGCGAGCTGCAGCGCGCGGTGCAGGTCGTAGAAGGTGGTGGTGGACGGCAGCGAGAGGACGCGTTTGACGGAAGGGTCGGCGATGTCGGAAGGGGCAGAGGTGGAAGGAGAGGAGTTAGTTGGGGCGTTTGCAGGAGGGCTTGTGGGTGGGACAGTGGGTCGTTTGGCAGGCTTTGGAGCAGTAGGCGGTGGTGCGGCAGCGGGCGCAGCGGTTGAGCGCGACGGAGGAGGCATGGCAGGCGGAGCAGGTGGTGGGGGGTTGGTCGTCGGACATGGTTGTGGTGGGGTTGTGGGTGGGGGTTGGAGTGGAAGAGAGGGGTGGAGAGATGTGGAGAGGAGCGGGAAGAGTTTAGGAAAGAGGCGAAGAAATTTCCAGGAAAGAGGTGAAGAAACTTCCTGGAGAGACGCGAAGAAAGAGCGGTGAGGTTGGGAGACGCGTCGTGACGCGTTGTTTGCTAATTGTCACGACAATCAATGTCTATTTCGTTGAAATAAGCACTCGCGCGATTGCACACCATAGACACCTACCTAGCGCCATCTCAAGCCATAGACACCTAGCGCGAAAAGTACAGTCCACCCGCTCCAAAGTCAGCGTAATTTCACCATGTGAAAACAAAAGAGGCAAGGGTATCCATGCATATCAGTGTAGCTTAACCATGGAACCGGAATCAGGAATGTTGTGGCCGGCTCTCGGAATCCACGGGCTTCTGGCAAGAGTACAGGTACCTGCAACAATTAGCAACAAACTTGAAAAAAAAAAAAAAAAAACATGCCCAAACTCACAGCGGCGCATAATAATGCTTCATCGGATTGCGCATATCCCTCTGCGCTTCCATAATGCTCAGCTCAATGCTCTCCCTCGACATACCCAAATACCGACTAAACACGGCCGTCGAAATGGCCTGCAGGCCACTCTCCAAATTCTCCAGTGCCGCCCTCCCCAACCTCTTCTCCATCTGACCCCGCGGCCACGTCCCCAGCGGCCACGCCGGCTGCTCCTTCCGCAAGTTCACAAACCCAAGCGCATTCAAATGCGTCTCAAACGACCGACAAGCAGTCGTGTCAATCCCGGCCCTCGCCGCCCCGCGCCTCACATCCTCCGACCACCTCAACAGCGGCGACTCTTCTGCCCCCTCCTTCCCTCCACCATCCACTGACCTCCACGGAAACGTAATCTCCCTCAACTCCAACCACCCTCCGGGCGCCAAATTCTCCCAACACTGCCGCAAAAACCGCGGCCAATCATGAATCCCCATACACAGCATCCTCGCATGAATAAAGTCGAACTTCCTTCCGCCGAACGCCCAGTCGCGCTCGGCGTTGTCGACCAGGAACTCGCAGTTCGGCGGCACGAAGGCCGGCTGCACGGGCGAGAGGTCGGTGCCGATGACGTGCGCGTCCGGGTGCGCGTCGGCGAAGGCCATCGTCCATGCGCCCGTGCCGCACCCGACGTCGAGGACGGAGTGGAGAGAGGAGGGGGAGAGCGGGGAGAGGTGGAGGGTGTTGTGCGAGGTCATGAGCCACATCACGTGTTGTAGGTCGAGACGGGATTGTTCGAGGGCGTCGTTGGGGAGGTTGTATGCTGGAGAAAAAGTGAGAAAGGAGCACGGTGAGTATCAACAGGGGAGGTGTCGTTGTTGGAATGCTCACTGCCGTCATCGTAGGCGTGGTAGCGACGCCCGTTCTCGAAGCGCCATTCGGTGGCCCTGCTCGCGGATGACGTGAAGGCCCTGCGCAGATCATTAGCGAAGGATACAGGAATTCAGACAGGGTCTCTCACGAGTCAGCATCTCCAACATCACCCAGGGCCGAGTCGGCATCCTGATCGTCGTCGGGTCAGCGCATGGACATCGGGAGAGGCGGGAAGCACCGGCACCTACATCCACCTCTAGATGGCGGCCCAGGAGGGATTCATGAGAGCCGTTGTGCTCCTGTTGGACTGCATCGGCCATGATTTTCAAGGGGTGGCGGCTTTCTCATGAGAAGGTTCAAGAGACAATGAGGGGTGGTAGTCACTTGGATCTCCACTTTGCTGTGCCGCTCGGGCGGTGTCAGGGATCTTTCTCAACGCGGAGGTGCACCGACCACCTCGAATGACGGTTCTTTTGACGTCCTGCCATTAGCAGCACCATCAAGTCTCTGGGAGCGCTGAGTATGAGTGATATGTCCAGCGCGCCGTAGTCGTGTCTTGGGGCCAATGCATTGCCGTCCCTCTTCCTCTTTAGCAGACAGTTTTTATGGCCCGCGGCAGCTACAGCCCTAACGAGTAAGGTTGGAGCATACACTAAGAAGGAGATATGGCACTTCCCTGATCATTATTGAGAGAGAAACTCGGGTCCAACATTTGTCCCCCACTGTGCTTGACATCCCGCAGGAACACTGACATTTTCGCCGACTGACTACACGCCTTTGAAGAGGATCCCTGCAAACGCTGTTCCGGCGGGCGGGTGGGTTCAGCGGTATGCGACGGTGGAAGAGCTGTTGCTGAATGCTTGGGAGCCCACGGATGATGATCTTGATGTAGCGGTAGACTAAGCTCAGTAGGTCGGGTGTGTGAGAAAGTATAGCCGAACAGCTATCAATAAGAAATTCACGAGCACAGAGGAAAAAAGGAGTGTAGGAGGACAGATAGATAGGTATGCCCAGCTGTCTGGCGCGCTGATGACTTGGAGGATAAGAGTCTTCATTAAAAACATTGGACCGTACTCCATTGACATTCTGAAAAAGCAGCTAACTCAACAATCTCTGCCAACTAGTCCTCTAGCAGCTCTGACCACCTCACTTTATATCACAGTTTCATTTAGAATTGTGGGATAGAAATAGTCAAGCGACATTCTTCAGCCCCTCAGCACACTCTTCGATGAGTTTGGCGTTGTCCTTAATGTACTTCTCAGTGACCACGACGAACTTTTTGATAGCATCGAGATCATCCAATGCACCAGGACCGTGGAAGTTGTCAACTTCGTGGTGCTGCACCACTTTAGCCCACCACAGGTGGCCTGTCTCTTCGGACCAGTCGGTCTCGGCGACGTTCAGCCGCCAGTACTTCTTCGTTAGCGGTCTGGGCGCGAAAGAGTCAATCAGGCCGTGAAAAAGCACGTTCGTGATTTCGGAGTTCGTCGCGATGCTTGCGAAGTTTTCGATGCTAGTATTACTAGCAATTACTTTTCCCTCGGGAACGGGGCTGTTGGCGGGAATTCCTGTGCCGATGCTCAGGAAGGATTGGGTTTCTCTCGATGCCCCGAAGACACCAAGAACTTCCGTCCAGAGCCTATGGACCGTTAGAATGGCACAGAAAATCAGAAGATGAAGGTCTACTAACCATCCCAGCGGGTTGTTCGTGCCCAGCCCGCCATCCACGAGTTTATAGGTGCCAACCTGGATGGGTTTGAAGTAGTACGGCGCGGTAGATGTTGCCCGTGCGGCTTCCCAAATCTTAATGTTCGGAATCGTTGACTGCTCGAGCGGATTCGTGTACGAGCGAAGGAACATCGGCCCGGGGTTGTTGGCTGCGTCGCTTCAAACAGCCATGACGAATCTGGTACTATTCAGCATTCCGTCTTAGATAAGAGGGCGGATCAGTACACTTTGCAGCGGCGAACATGCTGCTCGCCAAGGAGAGAAACATTCTCTTCCAAGAGGAGTTCATCTTCTCTCATGCCTTGATTTCGGAGGATCTTCTTGACTGCATTGGCCAGTGGCGCGTCATCGTAGAACGCGCCCGTTGTTGCGAGGTTCACCGCCTTCGTGGCCTGGTAATGGTTGAACACGTCGTTCATGAAGTCATTGTACGCGTTGATGCACTGCTGCACATCCATCCGGAGGCGGCCTAGCATGATGGCGATCAGATTATGAAAGGTCAGAAATGCTATGCAGCGGTGTCCAGCTGGTAGCTCACCCGCCTGCACTTGTGCCGCCAATCATGTCGAAAACATCACATGGCCTCATGCCCGGGTAAGCCTTGTCCATGACAGCCTTCAGGATGTACAGAGACGACAGTCCACGGACTCCTCCTCCGTCTTCCAAGCTATCAGTATGTGCAAAACCGACAAATCAAGCGGTGTATACGTACCAAAGGAGACGACGCGGAGAGGAGGCGCGTCCCCACCCTTCTCAATAAGGTCGGCCGTCTTTACGGCTGGTGGGATTGAGGGAAAGAAACGCACGCCCATATCGCTATTGACTCTCCGAAGCGTCTCATCAATCGTGGTGATCCTATCGATTATTGGGCCGTACTCGACGGGTCTGCGGTTGACTGAAATTCAAAGTTAGAGCCAGGCTTGTGACGAGCCAGATTTCCGATGCACGCATACCGTTCTGGTCACTGATGTCGAAGAGGAGGTACCCGTTGGCCGCGAAGATCTTCCAACCGCTGAATCTCGCGCAGATGCGCACTGCGATAACATTTCCGGCTTCGAGGAAATTCAGCAGGTCACGCTCGCTAGTGAAGGTGTTACCGGCCCCCCATCTGTACTTGGATGATGCAAGCTTAGGGGTATGGCTGGTCCAAATGAGCTCGATGCCGTCTTCGGTCACCTTGGGCGTGGTGGCTGCGCTACTCTCTAGGATGGCGAGCTCGAACCACGTCCAGTTACCAGCCGCAATGTCGTCGGCGAAGCCCTGGTCATGTGATTCGGCAAAGAGCTTCACCGCGCGGATCTTATTGAGCAGCCTAGGCTCGATAGGCTGTGTCGATTAGTGGATTATTTGTGGGAGGGATGAGCATATGACTTGCTGGTGATTTGAACCATATTTTGGCTTGAGCCTTGGCATCTTCAGCTGTGACTGAGTCTTCTTTGTCGTATTTGATTACGTATTGACCGGCAGGGATGGGCGACGACTGAGATGGCAGAGACGGAAGGGTCTCGACGCCCTCCTTGGTGAAATGACTGAGATCATCCATGTTGTGCTGAATACTGTGTGAGCTGGGTGGTGACAGCTTTCTTACTCCTGGATTTATATCATTCTCTTTTCTGCAAACATTTATATGCATTGATATCGACGGAAAAGGCGTGGGTATCTTTCAAATCGCTCACGATGCAAGCGGAATGCAGGGAGGCACGAGGGCTTAGAAGAAAGATAGCAACAGTAAGCACCATCTTTGGGGTATGCAAATGTGAATATTCAACTTGGGCTTTAGTAAACATTATTTCCACACGCAAACCGCGCATAACCTCCTATAAGGTCAAGAGCGCGTTGGTGATTGTCTCGTATGACTGGGAAACAACATGAAGCTTTGGAGCGATACGTTCCAGTGGTATGGTGCAAGGGAGAGAAGTCGTTTGCCTTGTCCATATTTCTATAGTAGTGAGACCTTTGGGAATGATCGGGCTAATCTGACCGCTGTATATTTGCGGAGCTTCCTCCGAAAAGCTAATGGTAGTTCAAGTATGACTTAGGAAAACCCATCACCCAGGTCAGCAAATAGTCTCTATCCGCATCCGGCCGAAGGTTTTGCAGCTGAATCGCTACCCGTTCCGCCTTACCATATTCTAGAATAATCTACGCTCATCCAGAAATCAAATTAAGGACTAGGCTTACTTTAGTTTCCCTTTCTTTCTCATCGCTCTAAATCTTCGACCCCTCGATTTTACCACACTCATTGTTCCATTGAAAGAGTAATTCAGCTCAGCTACTTAGCCCTTTTGCTTGATAATAGCGATCGCACAGGCGCCGCCGCTAGTCCAGACGAAAGGCTTGGCTGGTCATTCAACAAGGTCAGAGAAATGGTCACCACCAACCGCTATCGCTGTTGTTCCGCCCTTTGCGCATTCTTTGATGTGAAATATCCGTTTTCCAATAGGAGAGACCATTTCCTCTTCGATCTTAGATATCACGAACCAGCTTCTTGCGGATGAGACCATCATGGGTTTCTTTAAATGCACGGTATTCTCAGGTGTAGGTACTTCTCGTTGATGCTCAATTACCATTGCGGAACGGCCATGATTTCATCTCACCATTGTGTCCGAGCTGGGCGGGGCTAAAAAGAAATATGTGGCAATCTGGCCTCTGCTTGCCGTGCCCAATCGCAGCTGCGGAGTCAAAATTTCGGATCGGGTTCGGGACGAAAGATAGCCGATACTGAGGGAGTCGGGCGTTGAAGTACGATGGTGCACTGACCATTGCACGACCATCGGCCTGTCTCCGAGCGAACCACGCCGCTTACGCCTCCTACGCCGCCTCCAAGCCAATCCTTCTGCGGGTTCGTGTGCGCCAATCGTGCGCGAAAAAGCCCAAAACAGCTGTTCGTCGTGCGGCCGGGTAAAAAGGTGTAATTAAACTAAAAGCAAGGATACAATCTCCTGATTATGGGGATGCGCGGACTCCTCGGGCCCCGCGGACCCCGGAAATGTATACAAACTGGCCCGCGGCCACCGAACAACATAGTTTTGCAGCCCATCAGAGCAGCTGACGTTCGGACGGAGACGCAGTCCGGGCAAATCTCCTTTGTTCCCGCACCATGGCCATCAACAGGTCTGTATAATTGGACATTGCGGTGGTCCCGACACTCACTGACATCTCCCGACCGAACAGCGAGCCGAAGCTCCGCAGAGAGATCCCCGAACGGTCATCCGGCCCGAAGAAACCGACAACATCGCCGACAACAACCAAAAAGGACGATGCCCCCGGCGTCATCGACACCGACTCGCACGGCGCCGGGTACGAGTTCGGCGGCCCGCTAGGCGTCGGCGCCATGATGCTCGGCTTTCCCATGCTGATGTGGTACATGTTCGTCGGCGCCATCTGCTACAACGGCAGGCTTCCGCTCCCCGAGGACGGCCAGTCGCTGCCGGACTTCGCCAAACACATCGCCAACCTCGCCTACACGCACGCCTTCCCGCACGCCCGCGCCTGGGCCATCTACTGGACGTTCCTCGTGCTCGAAGGGCTGGGCTACCTCTACCTGCCCGGCGTGTACGGCAAGGGCAAGTACCTGCCGCATCTCGGCAAGCAGCTGGACTACTACTGCTCGGCCGTGTGGTCGTGGTACATCACCATCGGCGCCGCACTGGCGTTGCATTTCTCAGGCGTGTTCAAGCTGTACACGCTGCTGGACGAGTTCGGCCCGCTGATGTCGGTGGCGATATTCAGCGGGTTCATCGTGTCGGCGGTGGCGTACGTGTCGGCGCTGGCGCGCGGCGCGCAGCACCGGATGACGGGGAACCACGTGTACGACTTCTTCATGGGGGCGGAGCTGAATCCGCGGCTGCTGGGGTGGCTGGACTTCAAGATGTTTTTTGAGGTGCGGATCCCGTGGTATATTTTGTTTCTGCTGTCGCTGGGCACGGCGCTCAGGCAGCAGGAGCAGCTGGGATATGTGTCGGGCGAGGTGTGGTTTATCCTGATGGCGCACTTCCTGTATGGGAATGCCTGCGCTAAGGGCGAGGAGCTGATCATCACGAGCTGGGATATGTACTACGAGAAGTGGGGCTTCATGCTGATCTTCTGGAACCTCGCTGGCGTGCCGCTGACGTATTGTCACTGCACCATCTACCTGGCTAACCACCACCCGGACGAGTACCACTGGAACCGCGGTGTGCTGGTGGCGTGGTTCGCGGCGTATCTGTTTGCGTACTGGGTGTGGGATACGGGCAACAGCCAGAAGAACATGTTCAGGGCTATGGAGCGCGGCTCCGCCCTCAACCGCAAGACGTTCCCCCAACTGCCCTGGAAGTACGTCAAGAATCCGCAGGTCATCAGGACGAATACGGGGGATAATATCATGTGTGATGGGTGGTGTGAGTACAGATCTCATGAGTTTTACGCATTCAGACGCTAACAGGATTTCTGCAGATGGTATGGCGCGGAAGATCCACTACACTTGCGATTGGTTCTTTGCCTTCTCGTGGGGCCTTATTACCGGCTTCAACTCGCCTTTCCCATGGTTCTACTCCATCTTCTTCACTTGCATGATCATCCACCGCGCCAAGAGAGACATCGAGAGGTGTCGTGAGAGGTACGGCGAGGCTTGGAAGGAATACGAGCGCCGCGTTCCGTATCTCTTCATCCCGGTGAGTCCGCCCAGAATCAGGAAGAAAGCGAGCTCCAAACTAATAAATTCCATTAGTACGTCTTTTGATCTTGTGGGGTAGCACCGGCGGAAACCTTGGTAAGCTATAGGTGGTTCATGGTGGCTGCTTTGTCAGCAAATAGGTAGTGATAGCGAGCTGCCTGGCTCCAAACTGAAGTAGTTCTTTCCCTATCCTCTCAAAAGTTTAACGGGGAATACAGTTGGTTGGTAGCTTAAATATATTTTAATCATCTCTTCCCCTGTGCGAACTCATTTAGACAGGGTATGCTGGCAAACCACTGCTCGGCGTGCTGCTCGATACCAGAGACGGTGACGTCACAGTGCAGCTAAAAGACAGGCGGCGTCAGCGCAATGTGACACAACTTAGTCAAACAGGCGGCCTGGGCTGATAGAGATTAAGCAGGTACACGAGCCGGCTCCGTTCGAAATTACTCCCTTCCCCCTGGACACAAGGAGGCAGTGATCCTGCGTCTTAGCATGCATATGCTGGACCGTTTTATCGACCCACATAATTATTTGTGCTAAAGTTAGCGACTTCTCCCGCAGTAGTCTCATTCTTGCTCAGTTCAACGATAAAAGACTATTTGCCATGAATGTTCAAGAATTGTAACCTTATTGCAACTCCATAGTATCTATAAGTGGATAGCTAAACCAGACCGGTCTACAGCGGGCGGAATACTGGCTAAGATAACTGTTGCAGTTGGTGATTGTCGTGAAATGCGTGTGGATTGGCATGTTGAGCGAGAGGGAGGGTCGCCTGGGGCGAGCCTTATCCTTTGCCGATAGCTAAGCTATCTACACGTACTATCTGAAAATTCATAAACCATGATAGATAATACCAAGCATGACTATATACACCAAAGAAGCTCTACTGCTGAGAACAATGTACTTAGCCGCAGTAGAGGTCGTGTGAGAAGGGAATATGGGCATCTGATCCGCCGAACCTGGATTTTTCTGAAGTCCACCGCATTGGTATCTGCCCGTCAGCAGAGCTGTTGCTCCATGTAAGGAATTGAACTTCTCGCAAGTACTTGAGATGTCGTAAGTGCTCTGGATGTTCACTTGAGCGTTCATTCGTTGTAGCCTTGGCAGACTGATGGCTGAAAATTTGCCAGATAGGTCCAGAGACTTTCCGACGGTGCGAAGAGAGTGGAGAGTGATGTTGCCGTCGAGTTTTGAGTTGTCGAATAGCGTGAAGGATATTGTGACGTTTTCAAGCCGGGAGAGAGAGATCGTCTCGAGTCGAGAATTGCCTGAGATGGTGATTGAGTCTGCCGTTTGAAGATCGATTCCATCGAGACTTTGAAGGGCTGTGCCGTGAATGCTGAGCTCCGACGTTTCGAAGACGCCTGATGTAGTCGTGAATTTGGACAACTTCTGGAGATTGTACCACTTCAGTACGCCAGCTTGTTTCAGATATGGGAAGTGGATCGTTTCCAGGTTGTCAAGCGATCCCAACTCGAGCTCGTCGACCGACTTGAGTGTATTGCTGCCAAGAAACATAAGGTCTGATTTCCCTACTGCTGATAGGCTTCCTCGAATATGTTCAATACCATCAAGTGCTACATTGCCTCCTTCTTGAATGACAATTGAGCCGGTGAATGTAGAGCATGATGTTATGTTCATGATATTGGAGCTCGTTATTTGCACCGGTGTATCTGTGACGCAGAGCGCGCCCGCAGCTACAAACGGAATAACCGTCAAATAAACTGAAATTTGGAGTATATTCATTTTTTGTAGGCAAAGAAACTAAAGAGCAAGAGTAATGATGCAGAACATTGGTGGGGTAGCATAGATAAACTACAGAACATGGACGAAAGGCCAGGGGCAAAAATAGCCCGTGTTTCACAGTCGCACAATACAAGGCTGAGCAGTGCCTAAAAATATCGCAGAATGTGGTGCGTCCGGCCTTGCTACAGTACACAAGCATGGCGGTGAACATGAGCGTGAGATTTTAGCGCCTGTGTTCTGGCAAGGGTTTGTGCAACTTTAGGGAACTTTTGAGCTTTATCTGCCTTCTCTGTCTCCTCTTTCTTTGAAATACAACGCTCTTTTTCAATTCTTATCAGACCACCTAGAAGCGAATTTGACTCGTTAATTGCAAAGAGCATGGCCTCTGACTCCACGACGACTCTCAACGCCATCCCCGATAGTGACCACTCAGCAAGGTCCTCGATCGACTGTATTCCCAAAAAGAATTTTTCTGCACCCGAAGCTCCACAAAATGTCCCCAGGCTATCGTATCTCCAAAGATATGAACGGTGGAAGATTTCACATTCCTTGGTCGGTTGGCGCTTCAGCGCGAAAGCAGGTGCATCTATTACGGCACTCGTGTTTGCTACCAATTTGGCGGCCTTTCTCTATGCTATTTCTACTGCAGATGGAAATGACAGTAGTAGAGTAGTTCTACTTGAGGGAAAGTGTTCCATGGTGGACAAAGTCAATACCTGGATCCACATCTACATTAATATTGCAAGCACAATCCTTCTCGGAAGCAGTAGCTTTGCGATGCAATATCTCTCAGCACCAACACGAGAAGAAGTGGATGAAGCACATGCAAGAGAGGTGTGGCTGGAAATCGGTGTCCCAAGCCTTCGCAATCTCAAGTTTGTTCGTAGAATAAACTTGGTGATGTGGTCATTTCTCGCATTTACCTCGCTTGTTCTGCATCTTGTGTAGGTTTACACTCTATGTTCCCATTCCGTAGTAGCTAATTCAGATTGTAGATTCAACCCGACAGTTTTCGCTACCCTTAACGCCAGATCATACACCGCTCACACAATTCAAGGCGGTATATTAGAGGTGCACAATGGAACTGTCTACGCGAGAGCTCGATACATGATTTCAGACATCCAACATCCTGAATTCATTCTGCCGCCCAACCCTGAGAGAACAAGTTTTGGCGGCGTCGAATATCTCAAGACAACCCTGACCGAAGACGACATGCTCACAAAAAAAGAGTGTATCGACGCATTTGGGAAGCTGTTTGTACCCGACCGCGAGATGGTGATAGTCGATTTATCAAATGAGACTATTTGGTTCAAGTCCTTCCAGATGCCCGAGGCTTTCAACACTAACTTGCACATAAACGCTTCTTATGTGCTCGATATCAATACAACATGGGCTGCTCAGGGATGCATCGCCGATCCGACTTGGTGGATGTGTGGATCTACCCCCTCGTGCAATGTGCCTTGTAACTATGGACAATCAGCTGACTGGTTTCCATTTGGTCATTCTGCAGAGAGATGTTTCAGTCCGCGCTTGGAAGAACGGTGCAAGTTGGAGATGAGTTTGGCATTTGCTATCTCCGTTCTGGTCACCAGTCTCCTCAAGACCATCGTTATTTGGTTCGGCGCATTTTACCACCCGCATTGTCCCCTTCTCACACTGGGAGATGCTATTAGCTCATTCTTGGAAAAGCCTGATGGAACGACTGTGGATGCAGCTTTTCTACAAAGCCGGGATCTTCACGAAAGACCCCCTTCATGGACAGCCAAGCCAAGATTCTGGATACCTCGGCCGAAGCGCCGAACTCATACTCTGAGTAGAAGGAAACGGACGTTATATTTGTGCTTGTAAGTATAAAGGGTTCCACATGCATCCGGGTCGTAGCTGACATACCAACCTTGCAGACATGCTGCTGTCATGATAGTGCTGTCAATTGCCCTAATACTCTGCTACAATAGTGTGAGAGGCACGAAGAATGTCTCTACCTTTGTTGACCCTTCGCTATGGGGTATGAATGTCAAAACCTTGAGCACAAGCTCTGCCTCGGACCCAGGATCTCTTGTCAATGCAGGTTTAAGGTCCAACATCGTGCAAACAGCTCTTTCGATTTTATATTTCGCCTACAACAGCGCCATGACCGCCTTCCTTCAAGCTGTCGAATGGGATCAGTATGGGCGGACAAGAAAGAGCCTTCGCGTCTCAGGTATCCCTAAAGGTGCTCAGCGAAGCGAATATTACCTGCAACTTCCACTTCGATATGGAGTACCCTTGGCGGCAATTTCAAGTGCCTTGCACACATTTGCCTCTCAATGCTTCTACATGGTCAGTGTCCAATTCGTCGATCAGAATTCTTCTGCATTTCTCACCGGATTCTCTCCGCCGGCATTACTTGGGTTGTCCTTGACATTGATCGTCATGGCCAGCTACGCAGCCGGGATAGCCTTTCGGCGACTTCCGAATGGTATGCCTATTGTTGGAAGTTGCAGCGCTGCCATTTCCGCAGCATGCCATCCAAAGCCCGAGGACAAAGGATCCGCAATGGCCGTCACCCCCCTGGTGTGGGGAGTTCTATCAGAGCAATCAGACACAATGGTGCGTTGTGGATTCTCTACTCATGAAGTAGAGTTTCCACAGCGTTCCATTAGCTTCGAGGTTTGGACAAGAACTGTAAAAGCTCACCTTGACGACCTCGGCTTGTCTCAGTACCTCACCAATCAACGACCACCTCTGCCACCAATAATGAGGTTCTCAGATCAGACGCTCTTCTCTCGATGGTTGTACCAGTACTATTACCATGGGCTCAAATATTCTGCGGACAACCTACTCGATCCAGAAGACTTCCAAGCGCGTACGGAAATCCTGTCAAGAATCATGTATGACGCATGGGATATGCCAGATTTGAAGTTGTATCACGCAAAAGAAATATGGGAATATCTAGTGCATAAATACTCCGAGCCACCTGAGTCTGCCGACGCTGAAAGCAGTTCATCCCAAGCGGAAGCCGAACCGCTATCAGCCACTAATAGCTCTGGACCTTCCCATCAGGGCGATCTAAAATACTGGATACTGCAAGTCTGGAATGATGAGCTCGAGAGAGCATCGAGGGGACAGCGATGATGGAACAGGTGGCGGTCTATTCCCTAGAAATAGCGTCTTTCCATTTAGCTTTAGATACTTCTATTCGTCAAGTAACATGAAGAAAAACTTCAATATGTACCAATAAAGCAGAACATTCAAATTGCTACCTTTCTCTACGATGTCCGCTCTTTAGCGTATAGATATAATTACTTCACCTTTTTCTTTTTTTTAAATCTTTCTGGAGAAAGGCCCCGCTACTGTATTTTTCTTAGGGTGAGGGTAAAGCTGGTGTCGCTGAACGGGCCGAGTTGTGTTATTGAAGGCGCCAGGGAGAACAGTGCAGATTAGACAAGGGTGCTTCGCCTTCGATGAGCGCCATAATCGGCACTGCATTATGTCAAGGTCCCGCAAATCACCCTGCAAGGTTACGAATCGTGTCAGGACACACATGGTAAGTAGCGCCCTTCCCATGCGTCGTGACCCAGTGCAGCCGCCGCTTCAGCCGCAACGATAACCGTAAGGCCCACTACGAGACGCACCTTATAGGGACGCGTCTCGGTAACAAGACCCGTATTGGCCCTGTTTCGTTCGAGAACCTTTGCAGGTATCTAAGTCAGTCCGATTCCGAGCCTGAAGAGGAGTGGCGGAAGATGATCGAAGAATTGCAGAACCCCAGGTTTAAGATCAAGTCAATGTACTCATCAAGACTTAAACCCTCCGTAAAATTTTATGGGCGAAGGCACGGAAAGGTATGCTGCGGTATCTTCGACTGCGTTAGCGTGTGTGAAGAGACTGCGGCCTGAGATAGAAACAGCGCCGTGAGTGCTGTAGCATGCGAAGGCAACGTAGAAGTGGGGAGCGGTCTGGGAGATTGGAGACACCGCTCCTCATCATCACCGCCCGCGGTGCACTCACGGAGTATTTTAGTCCGATGAGTATCGAATGAAAATCAAGCTTTGCCCCGGATGAACCAATCTGACTGCACGGTCACGTCGTCGACACCGTCGACACCGTTGACACCGCTGACACCGCCTTTCCGACATGCACTTTCCAATGCAGCTTCCAGAACTGTCTTATCTGATGATCGATAACGGGCCGCCATGCAGCGGCGGCCCGCCCGCCTTCCGTCATCACTTTCGCCGCTCGCTCGTCATGCATGCTAGTAGATTTTCCGAGCCGTTCACGCAACTCATTCCAGAGTGGGGTATTCAGTCCAGCGCCCTATCCCCTTCCAAGTTGGGACTCTACCCCGCTCCTCGGCAGGGGAAGCCGAGAGGAGTTAAGCGACCATAATTGCGGATAAGCGACCATTTCTCACATCGAGAACAGCACTTCTTGATATAGCCTTCGCTTTTCCGCCTGGAATTGACATGAGTAGCCACATCTTTCCCGCTCCTCTTGTCCAGAGACAAGCTTAATAGCCAAGACTTGCTTGGTTTGGTTGTGACGCCTTGTTTTTGTTGCATGCACCCTCCGAAGCTCAACTTCAATTCCCTTTCTTGAATATTTTCAGACGCCAGAGTCCAAGCCATTTACCAGAGACTTTTTCAAAGAAGAGACAAAAATACGCTCGCAACAATGGGCAATGACACCGAATCTCAACCAGATAACAACTCGATCAGCGCCGCTCCCGCCGCCACAGAAGCAGTTCCCGGCGGTGTCATCGTCCAAGACCCTGACTCCGACATACCAGACGGTGGATACGGCTGGGTCTGCGTCGCCTGCGTCTTCTTCCTCAATGCCTGCACATGGGGAATAGCAGCGGTAAGCCTCACTCTCTCCCGTCCATCCCAATTCCCACCACCACCAGCCCGCTAACCGCGCCCCAGGCCTACGGCGTCTTCCTCTCCCACTACCTCACTGCATCCACGCACCCCACCGCCACCGCCCTCGACTACGCCTTCATCGGCGGCCTCCAATTCGGCTGTTCCCTCTCCCTCGCCACACCCATCACCCTCCTCACGCGGCGCTTGGGCATCCACATCCCCATGGCCTTCGGCGTGGTGGTCCAAACCGCCGGCTACCTCCTGGCCTCCTTCACGACGCCCAGCAGCGGCATATGGCAGCTCTACCTAACGCAAGGCGCGCTGGTGGGCTGCGGCATCGGGCTGACCTACCTGCCCTCGGCGCCCATCACATCCCAATGGTTCTCCCGCCGGCGCTCACTCGCCAACGGCATCGTCTCCGCGGGTTCGGGCATCGGCGGCATCGCGTTTTCGTTCGCGTCGGCGCGCGTCATTGCGAGGCCTGGGGGCGGCGTGGCGTGGGCGCTGCGCATGCTGGCCATCGTGTCGGGCGGCGTGAACGTCATCGCCGTCGCGCTCGTCCGCGGAAGGAATGCGGAGGTGCGTGCGACGATTCGCGGCTTCGATGTGGCTTTGTTGCGGCGGGAGAAGGTGATGTTGTTGCTGGGGTGGGCGTTTGTCAGTATGCTGGGGTACATGACGCTGCTGTACAGCCTGTCGGCGTACGGGCGCGACGCGCTGGGGTTGAGTGCGGGCGAGGCGGCGGGGGTGACGGCGTTTCTGAATCTGGGGACGGCCGTGGGGCGGCCGGCGTTGGGGTGGGCGAGCGATCGGTGGGGGAGAGTGGAGGTGGCGGGGGGCGCGACGGCGGCGTGTGCGGTGTTGATTTTCGTCGTGTGGATGCCGACGGCGTCGTATGGGGTGTTAGTGTTTTTTGCAGTGGTGAGCGGGACAATTTTGGGGGTGCTGTGGATGGTGAGTGGTCGTGGACAGGATTGTTTTGGGCCATGGCTGACTGCTGGTGGCAGACTATCTCGCCGTTGTGTGTCGAGGTTGCTGGACTGAAGGATCTGAACTCCATGTTGTCCCTGGCCTGGGCGACGACCGTCCTGCCCTGCACGTGTACGTTGAAGAAAAAAAAATGAATGATGAATGACAGCTGAACTTTTTCTAGTCTCGGAAGTAATCGCACTCAAGATACGCCGACCTGGCGCAGAACGGCCATACCTGTACCCTCAAATATACTCAGGACTTGCTTACGCCGTGGCCGCCGCTATCATGTTTCGCCTCTGGCAAGTCCAGCGCAGGAAAGATCCAACAAACTGCAGGTGCAATGTGGTATAGAAGGAAAGAAACATAACCAAAACAGGGACTGTAGCGCTATGGACTCATCTATAACGCCGTCACCGTCTGTATCCAAAGAGGGGATGTTAAAGGGGCATAAGACAAGGCATAGCGTGGCATGACTCTATACGTTCGTCATAGCCTCGAGAAATTCTACAAGGAGGGCTTATTCGATATGTGCGGAAACACGTGAGCCAAACTGCCGTTACGTTCATGGAGTGAGACTTTGGGCGTGGCGTCCGGCTTGATGTCTTCTGGAACTTCGGCTTTGCTTTCGCCGTTGTCCGTGACGTTACCCATGTCAGGCTCGGCAGAAAGCGTCTTTTCAGGTTGCGGGCTGGCGTGAGTCTGGGCCTTCGTCTCGATATGATTTTCCAGCCACTTGTGCTGATTCTCGGCCAGCTTGAGTGTATGGTCAACCTCTTGACTGAGCCTCGCAACCTCTTCCTCGACCGCCTCCTCCTTGGTCTTGGGCGGCTCTTTGCCCAGATCGGCCGCGGCCTTCGGCGCAAACTTGGCCCACAGCGCCTCCAGTTCCTCAAGCCATCCGCAAGCTTCAGCCAGCTTGCGCACGCCGGCGTCACAGTCCTCAAGCAGCATCACGTCATCACCACGCGAGCCGATGGAGCCGACCTGCTCCTTGTTGATCAGCAGCCTCGGACAGCCATGACTGACGAAGTTGGGCAGGCTGGCGAAGGGCTGGACGGTGAGGCTGGTGCCCATGATGATGGCCAGGTCAGCTGCAGCAGGCAGTTCGCGGTTTTCGAAGAAGGCCGAGGGCAGCGGCTCGCCGAAGAAGACGATCTTGGGCTTCACGAGGCCCTCGCAGAACTCTTGCTTGCAGTGCGGCGGCTCCATGCAGCGGATGAACTCCTTCATCTCATCGTCCGGGAAGGGAGCGCCGCATTCGATGCAGGCCTGCTCGGCGAAGCTGCCGTGGGCCTCGACGATGGCTTCGCCGGGCAGGCCAGCCTCGCGCTCTAGGCAGTCGATGTTTTGCGTGAAAACCTTCAGGAGGATACCCTTGTCGTACAGCAGACGCATGAAGGCGTGGGTGATTGTCGGGCGGTATTTGCCGGGGTACAGTTCGTGGGCCAGAGTGTAGAAGGGCATCGGGTTTTTGTTGAAGTACGAGATGTCGAAGACGGCCTCGGCGTAGGGCAGGTCTAAGCGGGCGAGGTTGGCATACAGGCCGGTGTCTGGGCTGCGGAAGTCGGGAATGCCTGCCGATGTGCTTATACCGGCGCCCACCTGGGATCCTTAGCTTGAAACAATTATGCTTAAAGAGCTGGCTCACCATGAAGACGACGCGCTTTGCGCGACCCTCGCGGATGTACTTTGCGATGCCATCGAGAGAGCGGGAGTCGAGGGTGGAGGGCGCGATGCTCTCGTCCACGATGCTGCTTTCGTCTTGTCCCATTTTCCAGCCTCGTCCGGGCTTCCCACGGTTCGGATTCTTGTCCTTGGCCTGCTTGCCCTTCGGGGCTTGCTGGCGATGCGGCTTGTGCTTGCGGCCTATGATGGCGAGCGATAGGAGGCGGCGATACACGATGTATGCAGGAGCTTGGAGGTGCGGGCTTGGTAGTTCCCTCGGGCGCGGGGTGTGGTAGGCAGCAAGCAATGATTTGGTTTTGCGCGCAATCGCTGCGGAGCGTCATAGCTCACCTCCGACTCCCCGCCCCGCGCCGCACGCACGAGTCATGGCAGTTGGGTCCATGATTCATGAGTCAAGTCTCACTTGCAGGTTACACAGCACTTCGACTTCACATCACTCCGAAAATTGCATTTCATCTAAACTGATCCCTGAAAACGCCCCCGAAATCAAGAACGAACAAGCGTATGCATGTCAGCTAACGGATAGGCTTGGCCCTGCACCAAAGCTCGGGCTTTTGCCACAGGCTGTATGCCTCCTGGTCCGCCCAGTTCGCGCTTTCGGGGCAGAGCTCCAAATCGAAGTGCCAGAGCACTTTAGCCATGATGATGCGCATCTCATGATACGCCAAGCTGCATTTCCGGGTCAGCATCGTCCAATCGCCTGCCGAGGGGGGGTGCAATCTCACTTCTTGCCCAAACAGTTGCGCGGGCCAAAAGAGAAGGGCTGCAGCACTTCCTTGCGGTCGCTGTCATATCCCGTGTTAGGCAACCAGCGCTCCGGCACGAACGAATCTGGATCCTTGAAGTTCTTCTCCGACCGGTAGGCCGACCAATTGTGGAGCGAAACCCTCGTCTGGATCTCCATGTCAGCATTACGATATCCCCCGCATGACAGGGTCACAAACCTTCCCCGGCACCCACTCGCCGCAGATCATATTGCCTCCCTCGGGAGTCTCACGCGGCAGTCCGATCGGCACCGGCGGGTACACTCTCAGGCCCTCCTCGAAGCAGGCGTTGAGGTACGGCAGCCGCGGCAGTTCCTCGAGCGAGAGGTCTTCCTCGGAGCGCGACCGCACCTCCTCGACGGCCTTCTTCAACTTATCCGGATTCTTGAGCAAGTACCACGTGAGGCCGCTAAGCAGCGTGGCGGTGGTCTCGGTGCCGGCAATCATGAACAGCGACGAGTTGGCGTGCATCTGGCCCAGGCTGATGAGGTCCTTGCCCTTGTCCAGCACCAGGCCCCAGATGTCGGGCTTGCCGTCGTCGCTCTTGGCCAGCCGCCGGTCCACGCGGTCCGCCGCATGCTGGAAGTGCATATGCACCTGCTCTTCGAGCCCCTGGGGGGTGAACAGCTTGGCGAGCTTGCCGAGCATCGGGTACTCCATCGTGATGCGCGCCAGGTGCTGTGCCTTGATGCTGCCGAAGACGGCCTTAACCCACGGCGTGTACTCGGACTGTTCGAGCAGGCCCAGCGGCTCGCCGAATGTGAGGTCGCCCATGATGTCGAACGTCGTGCAGTTGTAGAGCTTGACCATCTCGAGCTTCGCGTCCCCGTTCTCCTTGGTTGTCCTGCGCATCAGGTCCACCAGCTGGTCGACGTACCGCTTGATCAGCGGCTCCTGCAGCTTCAGCGCGCGGTCACTGAAGGCGTTGGAGAAGATGCGCCGCAGAGCGCCGTGCTCCTTCACGTCCTCGGTGTTGAGCACATGGCATTCGTTGTTGATGTCCCGGTTGTAGAAGCGCTTGTCCTTGCCGTTCTCCTGCCGCCCACCTGACCGGTGTCCGTAGATGTCCTTCAGCGCCTGCGGGCTGGTGTAGCTGAGCCGGTCAGGCCCGAGACGGACCACCTCGCCGTATTTCTCGTGCTGCTTGCGCGTCCACCCCTCGATGCGTCCGGTGTAGCCGATGAGCCACCAGGTAATCGTGCTCATGGTAGCATACTTCGGACCGGGGTCTACAGAATTTGTTCAGCTGACGAAAACCAGATCTGAACATGAAAACGACTCACATTTGCTCAAAGGATGGAAATAGACATTGTAAACCGCCGTGGCAGCAAGCTTCACAAGGAGCTGTCATATTCCACATTAGCACTGGTTCTGATGGAGGACCAGGGCAGCTGGACATACCAGAACCGCAACGCTGGTCAAGAGCAGTGGCAAGTTCCGCAAAATCACAAGCCTGGATGGCAGCTCTTGGATTGGGACTCCAGCGCTTTGGGAACCAAGGTTTTCCATGATTGCGGTGGTGAAGAGGAGGGTGATGGGCTTGTCGTTTCTGGTCACCCCAATCTGCGGGGGCTTATATACATACGTCTGGGAGTGGCCAAGCAAGCATGAATCAACCAGATGGTTGGGATGAAGCATCCCAGCAACCGCCAAATCTCGCAACAGTCATACTACCGAATCGACCTGGGTCCTGCTATTCGCTGCAGCAACGGAAGACGGGCAACTTTGGATCCGGGCGTTGGTGCTACGCGATTATGAGGCATCCGCAGGGGTCGGAGTCGGAGGCCTTGTGGAGGTGGGACAAACAGGAAAGAAGGCCTTGCCGCTGCCAAGGTACGTTCGACTCGATCCATGGTATCTACAGCTAGTATGCGTGCTGGGCGGGAGAGCCACCCGTCGAAACGGGCCGCGCAACGGCGGCAGAGATTAAACGCTCGTGCAGGTTGCAGATGCAACACGAAGGGCGGTCCCCAAGGTTGGTCCTTGAATGCTGATCTCGAACCCCGCATCCACGTCCTGGGCGGCGGGGCCCTTTTTCGTCCGTCTCGGCCCAATCGACTGGCTCGGATGTCGTTGCTCCCTTTCTTCCGGGCGGCGACAAACGTCAAGGCGCATGGCCGATGCTGGCAAGGTGAAACTGCAGCTGCAAAAGTGGATACGGTCGTGTCGAGGCATGCCAATGAGCAGTTACTTATCTGAGCTCATCCTGTCTCGTGAGGGTTGGTAGGTTGCGTATCTGCATAGCGCGTTTCGGAGATGACCCCATATCCAGAGCTTACGAAGCCGCAATAGTATAATGACAAGAAACGATAGACATGCGGGGTGTCGACGCGTCGTTCTGCCATGGAGGAGAGGCGGTTCCGTCAGCGGCTGTCGTCCTCGCAGGGCTCTTCCAAGGAAATAGAAAAAAGTCATCGAAAAATCCTGCGGCTGTCCTGGAGGATCGTGTAGAAGTACTCGTGCAAAATGTCCGAATCGTGCAGTGGAGTGGCCAGTTCCATTGGCCGATGAATACCGAGACATGCATATGCGGGTCTCGGGGTCTGTGTTTCTGACACCCCTGTCGGCATTCTGCCGAAATAGCGGCCAACGCCCATCTTGTGACTGGTGCGTCGCGTTTCCCTTTGCCTCGCACATTGCTCATCCAGACTTCTTATCACTCAACACTCGCACTCTTGCTGATCTGGGCATCGTTATCTTTTCCCTCGCCACGACTCTGGCCGCTCTTGAGCTGCAGTTTTTGAACTGGTCCATGTCTGCCCCAGCACGCTTTCGCCACGCCAACTGCTGGTTGTCGCCATGTTCGCCGATTCTCGGCTGCGCTTCCTGCCCTAATCGTACGTTAGTTTCCAATGGTGACATGCTGCCATTAAAGGCTACTCCGAGGACACATGGTCTGCTTCTCCACCCTCAACGTTGCGGGCTGTTCAGTACTTACTCATTTACCTTTTACAGAATCCATCAAAACAAACTCCAATCAGCGCAAAATCCGGCAATCGTCAGCTCATCTTGTTGTAGCACGGTAAGTGCGTGTACTCGGCCATTCGTCGCGATGGAACGATAAAAGGTGGGCGCGTGCGACAACTTATATTCGGTCGTCAGCCCGATCTGCGACGCAGAATCCTTCGCCGTTGCGGCGCGGGCAAAGGGCCAATCAACCGCAGAGCCCTTCCGAAAATGTAAAATGGTAGTCCCCGGAAGGATGTTCAGCCATAGTTCGGCAGCCCTCGCCCATTTTGGTTGTGGCTTCGGCTTCACGTACTGCCACGTTGGCCACGTAGATTTCCGTCAACTGTCAATCAGCTCTGGAACAGGTGTGACAGGTCGATCCCCTTTCGCGCTCTTAATCATCAACTCATTACCCGCGCCTGCCATCACAACCACCTCTCCCAACTCTTCGGGCTCCGTGAGATGTCGTGTCGTTTTTCTTTCTACGTGCTCCGAGTACTCTATTCTTATCATTTTATCCATTACAATTCATCTGTTCTTCGCCCCCAAGATTTCGTCGATCTTTCGCGCCCAGGATTGTCCTCCTTTCGGTTCCCCCGGAAGTGACTGACTCGTCACCCCCGTCTTCTACGGGGGCTAGTACGTTGATGGTGGACCCGTCCGTGACCCTCACTGGTAGAAAGTCTGGTGCGCCGGTGCCACTAAGAATTCTAAAATCAACGTTCAAGATTCCTGCGATCAAGTTTGGCTTTCTGAGATACACTCTGTCCTGTGCTGGAATGCTCTACGTTGGGTATCACCAACTTCTCATTGATTGGTTGTTGATGATACAGGAACCGTAGTTCCTCGTACAGTGAGTATGGTTCGCTGCCAGGATTCCTTTCTCGGCCAAGACTTCCGCTACTCTGGCCCGCCACGAAGGCCATTCGGTCCCAATTTGCGTCATAAAACACCCTTTGAGCCTCCGCTGGTAGTAGCAACGCCACCTTGATTAGTGATGACGCTAAGATTCTTTCCTTCAAAACGTGCCTTGATCTCACGCCTCGTACCAAGCCACATCACCCCAAGAGAATCACTTTCCAGATTCATCTTCTCCATCGCCGATGCATTTCTATTTTTCTGCCGTTTACGACGAATGTACGCGTTCACTTACCAGAGAAAATTTTGTCGATTCTTCCAAGTTTCTGCAGGACCGGATTGAGCAGCCAAGCACTATCACTAGTCTACTATCGAGAAAAAGGCAAGGGAGAAAGAGCCTGGCTTCACTTCCCTCATTCCAGTAGTATAGCCAACTCTGGATCAAGAACAAAAGCGGAAGCGGGAAGGCTTCGTGCTCCTAGCGGAGCTGAGTTTGGATACCCCGCCTTTTTGTACTACGCATTTTCGCCAACGACTTACCTCAGTTCAGGCAAGCTACCACCGCAACAGGCTACATCATAACATCCCTTGATAGTGTTACCACGTGCAAACTCGCCGGAATCGCTGTTGGCGGCATCATCATTCTGATCCAAGAGGATCCAGGTACGCGTGGTAGCGGTTCGGTCTTGCCGCAGCATATAAAGCCTCCTTTTCATCAGCATTCATCCACACGCACCTCAAGCAACTCAACCAGACTAAAATCTCTCTCCATCGAACCATCTACCATCCAGATCCACAATGCTGCCACCAACAACCACCGCCAGCCACCTGCTCCTCCTGGGCACCCTCTTCCTCTCCGGCACCACCGCCCTCGCCCAACAGCAAGCACCCGACCACCAGGAGATGCGCCACAACCCGCTGGGCCGCCTCTTCCACGGCATCGCCGCTAGCCCCAAGCCGAACAAGGCCGCCCGCCCCACCGACCCCGTCCAGTCATCCTACGATACCAGCACCGGCGTCGACCCCTCGACCTGGAGCCACATCGCCGACCCGACCTACGGCGGCCTCCGCGGGCCGCCGCCGCCGCAGCAGCAGCAGCAGCAGCAACCCCAGCTGCAAGCATCAGCCGTCAGCAGCAGCGGCGGACGGCAAGAATTCGTCATCGTCAACCACGACCCGGTGCAGACCAGCTACGACACCAGCACGGCCGCCGACCCGACGGGCTGGCGCCGCATCTCGGACCCGACGTACGGCGGCATGACGGCGCCGGGCCCGGCGCAGACGCAGATGGTCGCCAAGCGCGCGGACAGCAGCTCGACCAGCAGCAGCAGCTCATCCAAGTCTGGCAAGGATAACAAGTCGACGACGACGGAGACGACCAGCCGCAGCGGCACGACGGAGACGGCGACGCGCACGGATACGCGCAGCGCGTCGGGCAGCTCGTCGGCGAGCTCGTCGAGTTCGTCGGGCGCGGCGGCGCCCGGGGTGGTGGTGCCGTGGGTGTTTGCGGTGCTGTTGAGGTTCTTGTGAAGGGGGAAGGAGGTGATGGGGCGATGGTTGCGTGCGGTGGGATGACGGAAAGGGAGGGGCGCTTGCTTGTTGCGGACAATGGGGTGGGTGAGCTTTGTAAGGTTGGAGGTTTGTTTTCAAAAGGTTGCTTTCGGATTGTCAAACCTTGGTCACATAGTACTTAAGCTTTTCTCGATCTCAACTTTGCATTATTCTCACGTCTGATGAAGGGTGATTGTGAGAGCTTCAGCGAGCGCAAGGCAGCGGCTGCCTGATTGGGTTTAGACTGGGTGGAAGGAGCTTGGGCGCACGTCACGTCATTTGCAAGCGACGCGCTCTCAGAAACGCGTCCTCCGCCGCAGAGCTCCACCCTCAACCATCGAACCAATCTTTCCGCAAAAGCCTATCGTCGGCCAGTTGGATCCAATCGCGCCGCCCCCATCTCGCTCTCAACCGTGGTTGCCACCTGATACCTCATCTCACATCATGCCGAAGGGAACCGCCGCTCGCGGTCGCAAGCGCGCCGCCGCCGACGACTACGAGGACGATGGATTCGTCGTTGCCGACGAGGGATCTGCGAACAAGAAGGCAAAGAAGGGCCAGGCCAAGGGAAAGCATGTTGATGACGAGGGCAATCCGTTTTGGGAGGTGAGGCTCGAATGCGACCGCAACAACGGCCCCCCGATGCTGACCTGCCGCTCTCACAGCTGTCAGCCAAGCGCCGCGTCACTGTCTCGGAGTTCAACGGGAGGCCAATGGTGGGCGTCCGCGAGTACTACGAGAAGGACGGCAAGCAGCTGCCCGGCAAGAAGGTATGTCGGTATCGTTCGATGTTCCTCGGTGGCTACGACCGCTAACGCGACCCTTGCAGGGAATCTCCCTTAGCCTCGACCAGTACAACGCCCTCATGGAAGTCCTGCCCGAGGTCGAGACCGCCCTAGCGAAGAAGGGCCAGACAGTTGTGCGACCTAATTTCGAAGGCAATGCAGCCAAAGACAAGGCCGACGAGGACGACGACGAGGGCAGCGACGCCAATAAAAAGAATTTCGAGGCGACAAGTGACGAGGACGACGAATGATGTGCCCCTCATCGTGCAGGGACGCATCTAACACCAGTATCCACTATTTCAGCCCATAACTTTCGACGTGGTCCAAATAAGGTTAACATGGCTTGACGTGGTACGATGTCAGGGCTTCATGGATAAATGAACAGGCGCAAGGTGGTTCAAGGGTTTCGTGGCTTCTTTTCTCTCCTTCTCATACCCCAGCCTCATGTTTCCGCAATCTACAGCTGTAATCCACATTCTGTTTGCTGCTCGCTACCGTTGACCCTGTGCCGATCGTCGCAATGACACTTCTAACTGCTCCGGTGCTAAACGTGGTACGTCCCGCTGGACCCTCCTCCGTTACTAGGTAAAAGTAGGACGGGGCCAATAAGAACAGTTCCTGCCCGCCGGAGAGGTTGTATTCTCTCTCACAGCCGTACTTCTACTTCCCGTGTGTCGCACTTTAAGAAGGCGCCTTCCAACACCGACTACTGCCCCCCTCACCACGACCACGCCACCACCACACCGAGCAGCCACCACCGCACTCCCTGCGCATCGATCGCCGGCCTTCGTTCTACCAAACACCAAATACCGGCCTTTCGATACAACACACAAAATCATGGCAAACCCATTCCCCTCAGACTGGAGTCTCACGTCTCCAAAAGAAGACACGGCGCCGCCCGTGAAGCAGCTCCCGTTCACAATCCGCACCTTCTCCTTCCGCAACGCCCTCAACTACTGCGCGAGCCAGATTCTGTCGCGCTTCTCGCCAGACGACGACTCGTCGCCGCCCGCGCTCGAACGCAGCTCGTCGACGCGAGACTCGACGCCGCCATCCACACCGATCACACCCGGGAGATACACAACATCACCAGCACAAAGTTTCGGCGGAAGGACAGTAGCAGTCGTCCCAACACCTTCCTCCACCACCTCTACATCCGCGAAATCCAAGCGCCAGCACTCGCAGGACGAGCTACGCAGCCTCTCCGACTCTCAGCTCGGGCTTCAACTGGCGATCCTCCTGCCCGAACGCATGTGCGAGTCGCCGATGCCAGTATCAGAAGAGGAAAAACCATCATGCCCCCCACAGCTGCACGCGCAGGGTCAGAGACACCAGCGAATGACGCTGCGCCAAAGTGAGGGGCCCCCGGGCGCCATTCCGGATTTGGATCTGGATGCAGCGCAGAAGGTCGACGAGGCGTCCAGCGACGGTGCAGAACAGCCGCAGGCGGAAGTTTCAGGCGGCGGCAGCGACAACGGCGGCGACGGGGGTTATGCGGTAGTGCGGCTCAATGTTGCTGCTGCAGCAAGCCGTGTAGCGAGTGGGAGCTGCAGCAGAGGAGGCAGCTGTGAGTTGGCGGGAAATGCGCCCTGGCGATGCGTCGCGCCACGTGATTTGCTGTTCGCATAGCGATGGGATGGTAGCTGATTTGCTAGGTGTTCGCATGGCGGAGGGTAGCTGGCTGGCTGAAAGGAATGATGGGCTGGGGGGGGCACGCGTGCCACGTCTTGTCTGATGATGGGCGCCGCCGCCGCCGCCCGCCGCCCGCCGACGGGCGGGAGCTGATGAATGAGAGTATTTAGAATGAGATACCCCCACCCCGCCGTCCAGGAATGAGAGAGGTCATTTTTTTCCTTCTTTCCTGGCGGCGGGGGAATTTAGTCGTTCGTTTCGTTCCACACCTTCGGTTGTTCGCGGTTTATCGCTTCGCTCATGGTCGTACAAAGGTCGCCGGCATGTGGCGTGTAGGTGATCTGTGGAAATTCAGCCGCCACATCCAGTCGCGAGTGGTCTCGCGCCTGTCTCGACCCTGTCTCGTGGAAGTGGTGCGCCAGACTTATGAGTGGTTTACTCTAGGGCGGAATGTACCCGGCGGTGCTGACTACTCTCCGTTCTCACGTGGGTAGAGCCAAACGTCGACGTCTTGGAATGAAGGCTGAAAGGCAACATTTTCGGTGGTGGTAACTGTTCTAACGCGTCCGCCTAATGTTCCAACTGGTCGGTGGTGGTCGCTAGTGCCGGCAGTTCTCCGCGCGATTGCATAGGTGAGAGAGGTGACTAACTATACAGTTAATAATTGCACCGTTGATCGGTAGGCCATCATGTCGACTGGTTCGTGTTGCAACGGTCGAGTCTTATTCGAGACACCGAGCTCTCTGAGACATTCTTGCTCATTATTGCTCAGCGGGGCTGGTTCTCTAGTCGTCGCATCGATTCTATTTCAAGGTAGGTCAATTTTAGGTGACGTCTACTTTTCTACATTTTGTATACCGGATTGGGAAAGAGGATGGCCAAGCTCGTATTTGATCGCGGTCGCGAGTCAGGGGGCTCGCGAGCGGATGGCCTTTGCGCAGCCGTTGCGGGTCCCCGTTTCACGGCTACGGCTTTCTCCCGCCACACTTCGCCGGGCCCTCTTCCACCTCACGGCGGCGCACTTCTCGAGGCCATTGGCATCTCACTGGCTTGGCAGGTCGTCACGGTACTTGATGGGGCCAAGTGCGGTAGGGCTGACAGATGGGCTACCCGCCGCGCCGGTTTCGATTTGTCCGTTCGACGGACGAGTTTAGCTTCGCCGCTCGCCGAACATCTCTCCCGCACAGCCTCCACTCGCACCTCCAGCTGCTTGACGCGCGGGCCAGCCTGCCACTATTAGGTTGCTGCTGGCTACACGCCGACATGCCCATAGAAAGATCGCCCCGCGCCGTTTCCAGCAGCAGCAGAAGCTTCATCGTCTCCCGCGACAGGCTCGCGCGCTCCTCACCGCCAAGCGTACCTCTCCCCACACCAAGAAGTCATGTCTGATTCCTCCAATGGCGCTCAGCGCAACTCGTTCCTGTCACGAGCTGTACGATTTTCCTGCCCCGAGCCCGACGCCACATTGCTAATGCGCTCCAGTGCGAAAACTGCCGGCTGAGAAAAGTTTGTCCTCCCGTCGCCGCCGCCCGCGGGCCCCATTCCTGCTGCCTGCCGCGGGACCGAACCACGTGCAGCACGTCCACTGACGGCCGTCTAGATCAGATGCGACAAGGCCATCCCGTGCGCCAGCTGCAAGACGCTGGGCATCGCTTGCCAGGCCGCTGCGCGCACCACCGAGCACCGACCGCGCGTGGTCATCTCCAGCCAGTATGAGAAGCAGATCGAGCTGATCCAGCAACGCCTCGCTTCGATCGAGCGCAGCGTCAAGGACATCTCGTTATCGTCGTCGTCGCGCGGCGTGACGCCCGCCGCTCGCTCGTCGCCAGGCAACGACCAGAACAGCAACCCGCGTACCAATCTCTCCGCCTCCACCCATGGTTCGCCCTCAACCCCCATCGCCGCCTATGAGGGTGATTCGTCGTTCGGCACGCAGACGCTACAGGCGGGCGAGGCCGCTGACCGCACCGTCGCACGCGTCCTTGGTGGTCAGTCGACGGCTGAGGTGCGCAGCGCCTTGTCGTCCCTGCGCGACAGCCTCGAGACGCACGACTCGAACACGCGCGTGCACGAGGCCTACCTGTCGTTGTCGGCGCCGCGCGCTGGTCCGCCTGAGTTGACTCTGCCGCCGGTTGAGTTCGTGGTGGCGATTGTGCGGAGGATCAAGGGTGAGTTGTTTTGTCCGTCAAATTTGGCTCCGCTTCGCTGACTCGAGTGGCGTTCAGTCCACCCGCCCTTCTCGCTTGTCGGGTACTGCTGGAGGGATCTGCAGCAGCTGGAGAAACTTTGCCAGAAGATCTATTTCCCTTCTGACTCGGTCCCGACCGGCTCTCAGACCCTGATGCATGGCATCCTCTTTTTCACCCTGCGAGACTACATAACCGAAAACGACACCGCTCTATCTAACTGGGACTTGCCTGCTTATGCTGAGCTGTGCGAGCACAACTTTTACCAATGCCTAGAGAGGTACGAGAGTCTAGTCGTCCCGACTCTGGAGAATATTCAGTCTTTGCTTCTTGCGGTAGGCCCTCCCATCATTTACTGTGGTTGACTATGTGTTGACTTCGTGCAGGCTACCAGAGCACAGGAGCAGTCCAAGCTCCAGCTGGTCTGGACTTATGTATCCGCTGGCCACTCCATGTGCCAAACTCTAGGCTACCACCGAGAGTCACATCTCAAGAGAGACCCCCCTGAACTTGCCGAGATCAAGCGTCATGCGTTTTGGAGTCTGTACATGGCAGACAAAAATCTCTCCCTCTGTCTAGGGAGGAAGAGTAATTTTCAAGATGACGACATCGATGTGGAATACTTCAAGAAGTCGACAAACCCCAAATATCGTGCGTGGGATGAGATTGTATTTGCGTCGATCAATTTCGCGAGGGTTCAAGGCGAAGTTTATGACCGGCTGTACTCGATCGGCGCATCGAGGGCGCCTCCGGAGCAAAGACTGCAGGCTGTTGAGGAACTAGCGCAGAAAATGGTGGCCTTGCGCAACGAGCTTGTGGCGGTAAGATGCACATGTCCTTTTGTTGTTCTGATGGCGTATTGACGGATCGAATGATACCAGGTCGACCCAACCGGGGCCGAGTACGGAGAGCATTTGGACAGCATGACCCACGCCGCCGACTTCATTGCGTACACGGTCCTCACGGTCATCTACCGGGCCCAGACTTCGACTGGAACGGGAATTGAGGTTAGCTCGAAATGCTTCGAGACGGCGCGGTTGGGACTGCAATCGCATCTGAAATGCTTCGAGTCGTTCCAGAGCTCCTCTATGCTTGAGCAGATTGACTACGTCACATGGTCAGCTCAATTGATGTTAACAAACTGGCGATGGTGATGTGCTAACGGCGCGTAGGATTCTACTTTACCCTTCTTTCACCCCGTTCGTAGTGGTGTTTACCCATGCGATTGCCACCATGTCTGTGGACGACCTCTCGCTGCTGCAAGAGACAGTGGGGACTCTGGACCAGGCCAAGCACATCTCAGAGGGTGCACAGCGGCTGTACGACGTGTGCAAGGCATTTGCAGATGCGGCCGAGGTTCTGATAAACTCGCGGCAGACGCTGACAGGGATGCAGCAGCACGATGACGGCTCCCTCGTGTTTCCGGCGGTGACGGACCCTCATCCGCCCACCATGTCGGCGCAGGACTTTGCGTGGCCAGCGTGGCCCGACGCAGCGCATGGACTGGATGTGAACAACATGGACATGTCGATGTTTCTGGGTAATTGGCTGGGCGCGAACCGCCCCGTCATGGACATGCTCAATCTCGACTCGACTGACCAAGAGCTGAGCATGTAAAATGAGAGAAGGGGCGTACTTTTCGGAATTGGGCGTTCTTGGTAGATGGTGTTCTGCAGTGACCACGTTGGGCGTAGACGGGGGGGATTCTCGCAGCGGGGAGAACAAGTGGCGCCGGACGGTGTCTTTGAAATCATCATGAGTCACTTTCAGACCTTTCTTTCTTTGAGGCCATCGGTCGGGCCAAGCCGCGGATTTTCTGGGCCGTCCGAGCGAATGATATGGGTTAAATGGCACAGCGGGACCCATTTGCAGCATGCGGGTGCCAAGCTCGGAGCTCTTGGCTGCCCCGGACGATTGCGTTCGGGGCCCGCGGAGCCCGTGGACAGATGTCCGCGGTGCCGTCTAGCGCGTGTTGCCTCCCACCACGAACCACAACATGTCGTCTTGGATGCAAGACATGGCCTTCTCCTATAAACCATGGCCTGTCCGCGGACTCCTGGTAGGACAGACGGCACCCAGCCTTTCCTTCTTGATTCTTAATTGCAACCTCGCCCACTGGTTTTGACTTGGACATTTACCAGAGATCGACGCCGAACGCCACACTCGTCAACGCTAATGGGTCGCGAGACGGCCGAAGACTCCAACGATGGAGGCTCGAAGAGGGCAGACACGCCTTCGTCGGGTGAGAGGACAAGCACAGCCAATGACGTCGGAAAGGAACCTGGCGCTTTTGCAACATATTTGGTATTCACTCCTGTCCCATGGTCGACCTGGCCTTTCACGAGACTGACTCGTCTTGGCAGAGAATATTCAGCTTCTCCGAGCGGATCGATTGGATCCTCAATGTCATCGCCATCGCTGCGGCATGCGGCTCGGGCGTGTCCATGTCGTTGATCCAGCTCGTCTTCGGCGGTTTCGTCACTGTCATCTCCGATTTCCAACGGGAAATCAGCACGCCTGCTCAGTTTCGGGATGATATTACTACATACGCGTATGTGTGAGCTTGGAAGGCCGGTGAGGATAGTGTGCTGACGGTGTGGCAGGTTGTGGTTTGTGTACATCTTCATCGGCAGGTTCTGCCTCGTCTACATCTTCACGGTACGTTCCCTGGTCTCTCCAGCGCCGATTCCAGGTCTAATGTATCATCCAGATGTGCATGACCATCTCGGGCACCCGCATCACCAGGAACATCCGCTACCGCTTCCTCGAAGCCACACTCTCGCAGGAAATCGCCTACTTCGACAGCGGCGACGGCGGCTCGGTGACGGCCAAGGTTACAACCAACGGGAACCAGGTGCAGCAGGGCATCTGCGAGAAGCTGGGCTTCACGTTCCAGGCCATGGCCACCTTCATCTCGGCCATCGTCATCGCGCTGGTCAAGCAGTGGAAGCTGACGCTCATCACCATCACCATCGCGCCCGTCATCCTGATCGTCATCGGCCTCACCGTCGGCCTTGACGCCGCGCTCGAGACCCAGATCCTCGAGATCTACTCGCAGGCCGGCGCCCTGGCTGAAGATGTCTTCTCGTCTGTGCGCAATGTCCATGCGTTTTGGATGCGTCCGAAGCTGGTAGAGAAGTATGATGGCTACCTGCAGAAGGCACACCAGCTGGGCAAGAAGAAGAGCCCACTCTGGGGCTTCATGTTCAGCATCGAGTTCTTCTGCATCTACGCCGGCTTCGCGCTGGCGTTCTGGCGAGGCGTGCACATGTTTGCCGAGGGCGAGATTGCCGACCCGGGTGTCATCATTATGTGAGTTACCATCCCTCCACGCACTGAACCGGACAGCCATCATTGACAGAACCCTCCAGCGTCCTCTTCTCCGTCGTCATCGCCGCCACCTCCCTGACGCAGATCTCGCCCTACTTCCAAGCCTTCGCGACGGCCACGTCGGCCGCAGGCGCCCTCTTCAAGACCATCGACCGCGCCTCCCAGATCAACCCGCTCGAAGACGCCGGCGAGAAACCCGACACCGTGCACGGCGAGATCGAACTCACCGGCGTCAACTTCGCCTACCCAACCCGCCCGGACGTCCCCGTCCTCGCCGACTTCTCGCTGCGCTGCCCCGCCCGCAAGACGACGGCGCTCGTCGGCGCCAGCGGCTCGGGCAAGAGTACCATCGTCGGATTACTCGAGCGCTGGTACAACCCGGCCACCGGCACGATCATGTTGGATGGCCGCCGCGTCGAGGACCTGAATCTGAACTGGCTCCGCACGCGCGTAAGGCTGGTGCAGCAGGAGCCGGTGCTGTTCAACGGGACCGTCTTCGACAATGTCGCGTACGGCTTGACGGGCACGCAGTGGGAGAAGGCGCCGCGGGAAGAGCAGATGGAACGGGTTGTCGAGGCGTGCCGCGTCGCCAACGCGCACGATTTTGTCTCCGAGCTACCGCTGGGATACGATACGCCGGTCGGCGAGCGCGCGGGGCTGTTGTCGGGTGGGCAGAAGCAGCGTGTTGCTATTGCCCGTGCGGTCATTTCGGATCCGGAGGTGCTGTTGTTGGATGAGGCGACGAGTGCGCTCGATCCGCATTCCGAGGGCGTCGTGCAGCGCGCGCTGGACGCTGCGGCGAAGGATCGGACGACGGTGGTTATTGCGCATAAGCTCGCGACGATCAAGCATGCGGATAATATTGTTGTCATGTCGAAAGGGAGGATCGTCGAGCAGGGGACGCATGAGGGGTTGTTGGAGAGGGACGGCGCGTATGCGCGGTTGGTGCAGGCGCAGGATTTGGGGAGCAAGCAGAGTGAAGGTGAGGGTTCGGATGATGGTGAGGATGAGACGGAAAGATCGGAGGTCACGGAGAAGGTGGGTGTGACGAAGACGCTGACCAGGGCGAGTACGGTGCATGCGTCGTCGAGGGAGCACCAGGCGACGCTGGACTACAGCAACTACAAGCAGAGGAGTATTGTGTGGGTGGTTGTTACCATGCTCAAGGAGCAGCGGGAGCTGTGGCCTTGGTTTGGTCTCGTCCTGGTGGCATGTTTGATTGGAGGTAAGTTGGTGGGGAGCACGCGGTGATGACAGCAGACGACTGACAACGGAGAACAGGCGCAACTTATCCCGGCCAGGCCCTCGTCCTCAGCGAACTCATGAACGTCTTCTTGTACACCGGCAGCAAGCTCACCGACGAAGGCAACTTCTACTCGCTCATGTTCCTCGTCATCGCCATCGGCAACCTGATCGCCTACTTCATCATCGGCTGGGTCGCCAACGTCGTCTCGCAGCACATGACGCACTTCTACCGCCGCCTCATCTTCGACACGACCCTCCAGCAGGATATCCAGTTCTTCGACCGCAGCGAGAACACGACCGGCGCCCTCGCCAGCCGCCTCTCGTCGCAGCCCACGCAGCTGCAGGAGCTCTTCGGCTTCAACCTCGCTACCATCTTCATCGTCATCGTCAACATTTCAGCCAGCTGCGCCCTCGGCATCGCCATGGGCTGGAAGCTCGGCCTCGTCGTCGTCTTCGGCGGCATGCCGCCGCTGGTGTCGGCAGGTTATCTGCGGATGCGCCTCGAGTTCAAGATGAATAATGACTCGTCGAAGCGGTTTGCGGAAAGCGCGGCGCTGGCGGGAGAGGCGGTGAGCGCCATCAGGACCGTGTCGTCGCTGGCGCTGGAGAGGAATGTGTTGGATCGGTATAGGGAGAGGGTGGATGGCATTGTGAAGACGGCGATTCCCGGTATCGTCCACACCATGTTCTGGTTTGCCTTGACGCAGTCGATTGAGTTTTTGGTCATGGCTTTGGGATTCTGGTAAGTTTTTGGTCACAAATTTCATTTGCGGAAGAGGTTGTGGGCTGACGAGAATCCAACAGGTACGGCTGCAGACTCCTCTCGACGGGCGAGTACACGATGAAGCAATTCTACATTGTCTTCATGGGCGTCTTCTTCTCGGGCCAGGCCGCGGGCCAGTTCTTCTCGTACACGACCAGCATCACCAAGGCCGTCGCCGCCGGCAACTACATCGCCTGGCTCCGCTCGCTGCAGCCAATCGTCGCCGAGACGCCCGCCAACCGCGACCGCGCCCCGCCCGACGGCGACCTCGCCCTGTCCATGACCCACGCCGGCTTCACCTACCCCACCCGCCCGGACGCAAAGGTCCTGCGCGGCGTCTCGCTCGCCGTGCGCCCGGGGCAGTTCGTCGCCTTCGTCGGCGGCAGCGGCTGCGGCAAATCAACCATGATCGGCCTCCTCGAGCGCTTCTACGACCCCTCGTCCGGCGAGATCAATCTGTCGTCCGGCGACGACAGCACGACCACTAACTTGGCAGACCTCAACCCTCGTCTCTACCGCCACAACGTCGCCCTCGTCCAGCAGGAACCAACCCTCTACCAAGGCACCATCCGCGAGAACATCGCCCTCGGCCTCGAGGACCCGAGCCAGCCCGTCTCCGAAGAACAAATCATGCGCGCCGCCGCCCAGGCCAACGTCGCCGACTTCATCGCCTCACTGCCCGAGGGCCTCGACACGCACACCGGCGCCCGCGGCGTCGCGCTGTCGGGTGGACAGCGCCAGCGCGTGGCGATCGCAAGGGCGCTCGTCAGGGATCCGCGGATCTTGTTGCTGGATGAGGCGACGAGTGCGTTGGATACGGAGAGCGAGAGGGTGGTGCAGGGCGCGTTGAATGAGGCGGCGAAGGGGGGTGGGAGGATTACGGTGGCCGTCGCGCATAGGTTGAGTACGGTGAGGCATGCGGATCGGATTTATGTGTTTCTTGGTGGCAAGGTGGCGGAGGAGGGGAGGCATGAGGAGCTGGTGGCGAAGGAGGGGGGGTTGTATCGCGAGATGTGTCGGGCGCAGAGTTTGGATCGGGAAGTGTGAGAGGGAAGGGGGTTGGAGTGTAGATTTTGTAATTGTAATAATGAGATTGACTCTCCTGTTCATTATGTGGATGTGATTATGCAGAGTGGAATATTGAGTGGCTTTCAAGACATGGCTGGATCTGGATTGGCTTTTTAAAAGGGCATTGCCGCCGAAGGGTAGCGAGGAATTATTTTCCGCTTGTGTCATGAGTAATTGGAGCTCCTATCTCAAAAAGCAATAATCAAACATCACTACCCAGTCGATTGAGTCTGTCGAAGTACGAAGAGCGGTAGGTAGTATTTACCCAGAATAGATGGCCTGATTGAGGCTTAGTCCCACCTCTGAAGCGTACATAGTCTCTGCTAGTCGCGTGCCTCTTAGAGGGTCAATCCATTATGGTTTCAACAAACACTCTCACGCGGATTGGGAATAATTAGATGTATTGAAAACTGGTGATTGTCTTCGTAGAACAACGAGTGCAGAGCTTATTATAGAATAGCTTTATCGTTCAAAGTACTAGCGAAAACACATAGACCAAGGCCTTAAATGTACGTCCAATTGCATATGCTTTGATGGAATTTGTTAGCTGAAGCTGTTTATCGAAGTTGAGGGTATCAGGCCTCTTACGTGTGGAGTTTACGGTTGGCAGTACGGGCAGCGAGCCTGTGTGCAGGCCACGAAAGCCTCGTTGGCTTGGTTGTTTTTATCGCAATAATCATAACATTCGCGGAGATTTGCGTCGGGACAAACTTGGCCGAAGACAGCAAGCGGCAAAGCTGCAAAGAGGAGACTGATGATGAATTTCATATTGGAAGAGATTCGGATTCAATTCTTGGCGCGGGGTTGGTTTAAAGGATATAGAGGATAAGCTTAAAACGTAAAGTCCTAGATATATATATTTGCCTGCATGTTTCTGAGTCAGGATGATACAAATAGTTCGAACAGGTGACTTCTCTGAAAATTAGATCGTCTTCTCAATAGTGTGGTAGCGTCGATTACGAAATTAAACACGAAGACGTCGGCACCGTCTACTGGCACGTGTACCGGCACGTCCTTATAAAACATTAGCAAACTGAAACAGATGTATCAGTTGGTGATGATGGTAGACATTGTGTGAGTTGGCATCTTGAGTGAGAGGGAGGGTCGCTGAGGGCGAGTCCGTATCTTTTTATGACTAAGCTACTGTACATAAACATGATATCTGCAACACACCCCTCACAAGCTTCTTCCTGAAGCGAATTTGTTGCCCTTAGTGTGGTGTGAGACATGCCTTGCCGTGCGTGTCTGCGCCGCACTGTGAGTCGTGCGAATGAGTCGTGGGTGGCTCGTGTTGCTTGCCTGCTTGCGCTATGAGTCGCGCATTGCTTGCTACGCTGTGAGTCGCGCTGTGGTTGGTGAGGCCATGAGCCGCCCGGATGAGTCGGAAGTCGGTCGTTCGATCGCTCTCGCCGTGAATTGTGCGTGTTTCTTGCTTGCTTGGTAAGGTTCTTGCTGTTCGATTAAGACAAACAGACGTCGCCATCTACACTCCTTCTTGCCTAGTATTGATGCTTTCATTAGAGCGCTACTTGGAATGTTAGCTTGATTGCAGGGTTCTTAAGCTTACGTTAGACCTGGACCGCAATCTTCAAATTTCCATTCCAAACGGGCAATCTAACGTCTTTGTTTATGTTCGGGAATTCAGTGTACTACATGCGATCTCACTACAGAAATAGTAGAGGCTAGGTTGCTTGTTCTTCTGATTGTTCCTCTGCTCATTGCTACGAACCGTTACTGTAGACGCGTATTCGAATTGAACGCGTCAAACGGGTCATATAGCGAATGATTCTGTTCTACAAGTTTGCTGAAAAGCCAAAGATCCATAGGACCTTAGGAACTGTTCCTTCTGGTATGTAAAAGGCCTTTGAAAAGGGGGCAATTAGCAAACCCAACTCCTTTCTACGAAAAGTCCCACACCCAATCATCGCCGGCCAAAACCAACAGTAGTCGGCGAAAGCCAACTTCACCAAAATCTACCGTCTTTTAACCGCAGCAGAACTTCAACGAAATTAAAATCTAAGTGTTTTCTTACTTCTATAGCAATAGCTAAGCCCATAGATATCTATTATAATATTCTGTAAAAAAAAGGTTAACCTTTTCTGTCCAAGAGTTGGGTTTAGGATGTTCTACGAGAAAAGACTTGGGCTTGGTAATTTACCCTTGGAAAAGCCTTCATGGTCGCTACAGTGAGATACAGCGGTACAGTAGTCACTTTGTTCAGCACGTCATACTATTCCGGCATCCCTGATCTAGAAAAGACTCTTGAAATTGGTAAGATGGACGCACTGTTAAGAGCGCAACAAATATCCCGTAGCTTCCCTCCGCAGGGCTCACCGTCCTCACAGTTTTTAAGTCCATCATGTCAGCTTTCAGGGCATTTCCAGCAATCGGAAGCATCTGCCAGGAAAGCGAGGCAAATAGGACGACCATGCGCCAAAGTGGTTCATGTGATAGCGGCTCGGGCAATTTTGCCGGTAGCTGCGGCTGCAGCCGAGGAAGTTGCATTAGAACGACGACTCCACCTGTTCCGGGCATAATAGAAGCAGATATTGCATAGGTAATCAAAACCATAACAAAAATGTCCTCCTACATGTGATACGAGATAGTGTCGATGCTTAGCTTAGCAAGATCCCGGAGTAGGACAAAGTTCGTGCATCAGGCCCCGCCAAGTCACCAGATGCGTGTGCGGGGCTGAATCTTGCAGCCTACAAAATCTGTTGATCACCAGGGCGAAGAGGGTCTGAGGTCTGTGCGTGCTAGCGCAAAGCCGCATCGACTGATACATGACATGAAAATGCCCGAGGTTCCAAAAATATCGATGGGGGCCAAAAATTCCTAAGCTGACAATCACGGCGCTTTTAAGCCAGGTCTCTTCCCCGCTCCGTCTAGACGTCCGACAACAGTGCCAGCTTCCAGTATGGCATCCGCTCTGGACGAACCCGATGAATTCCCAACGACGGCACAACACAGCGCGTTCGACTCAGCCACGACGAGCAACGCCCTATGCGACCTGTGTTTGCAAGCTTTAACAATCGATGATAAGCTTGCCGGCGGGGCCCTGACGAATGCTTACAATGACGGGGAAACTGCTCTGGACCTATCCGGGTTTACTCGAATAGAGTGGCGAACGTCAGACCGCTCGGGCCGAGGGCTCCGTAATTCTCGCAGGAAAGAAAAGAGAGAGCCAGATGAGTATGGTTGGATATGGGAGGGCGAAAGAACCCTCGAGGATGGCACTTCAGACATATGGCATTGTCGCCGAGCCGCCGTAGGCAATAATCACGAAAGACTCGTTACGCCTTCAACGTTGCCAGAACTCGCAAAGAGTTGCGAATTCTGTTCAACTCTCAGAGAAATATTCTACCAGGAATACGGCGAAAGTCCCTGGTGGAAATTCCCTGATTCGATGCTCCGGTTTCAGATGCAGTATGAATGGTGGGAGCTCCGTACGACAAAGGAAAGAGAAGGAAAGGTCGTGAAAATAGAACTCGAGCAGCGGCTTGAATGTTTGGCCGTTATAGTAAGGCATCCAGGTCTCAACCCTGGGTATGTCGATGCCTATGAGTTCGAGATAGGATCGAAGCCAGGTGAATGATACACTTCTTTTTCCAGACTGGTCGCTAATTGCTTCAAGGGATTTGTCGAGACTGGCTAGGTATTGTCTACGACCTATTGGATATCAACGGACCGGCTTCCGGTACCAACATTCAGTTCATGAAGAACTGTATCGATGAATGCGTGGAGGATCATACAGATTGCATGGACAGGCTCTTGAAAAACGACTTCGTTCCCACGCGCTTACTGGATATCGGAAATGACACAACTTCCTATATCAAACTCATAGAGCGTAGCCAAATTCCTCTTGAAGGCTCACCCGATTCTCAACTCAAATATGCAACTTTGAGTTACTGTTGGGGAAATTCTTTGCCTCTAAAAACCACGGAGCAGACTTTGGAGCAACACAAGACCGGAATTCCCATACATGATCTGCCGGCAGTTTTCCAGGATGCGGTACATGTCGCCAGAAAGCTTGAAATTCGCTTTATCTGGATCGATGCACTTTGCATCATCCAAGACCAAGACAGCAAAAGAGATTGGGAGGCTGAATCGGTGACGATGTCCGATGTTTTTGCTCACTCTTATGTTACCATCTGTGCGGCTTCAAGCACTTCATGCTCCGAAAGCTTTCTCCGCAGACCTCCTCCCAAGCTTTTGACTTTACCGTTCCGCTCATCCCTAAGGCCAAACGTGTCTGGAGAATACTCAATCTTTCTCAGGGGGCGACGGCAATGGCAAGACGTAGCTGATCTCGAACATTCGCGTTGGATAAGCCGTGGATGGGTCTGGCAAGAACAAGTCATGGCCACAAGGCAACTCGTATTCGTCGAAGAAGCCCTCCAGTTCCGGTGCAACACTACCGTCTGTTTGGAGTATGGTCGATCGACGAAAGAATATTCCCTTTTATTGACGAAAAGGACAGATTATCAGAAGTTTTGGTTTGATGTCATAACCCAGTACTCCCAAAGACACCTTACACACGCCGAGGACCGGCTGGCTGCCGTAGCTGGAGCAGCTAAGCTCATACAGGCCTCCTTGAAAGACGCGGGCGAGCCAAAAGAATATCTTGCGGGGCTATGGCTAGATGATGACAGTCTCAGTAGCCATGTGTGCTTGGATGACAATTTCAGTCGTCATCTGTGCTGGGTATACGATGAGCCAACATTGTCATACACCATGTTGTTGGAGCAGCTCAACAACGACAAGGAATATTGCGCCCCATCCTGGAGCTGGGCGTCGAGGAACACAACTGTCTATTGCATACTTCTCAACATGGATTCCCAATTCCAGGTCGTCAGTTATGACTTGCAGCCGGCGCACTCTGATGCTATGGTTGCAGTCAGATTTGGATCGTCAATCACCCTCAAGGGAAAATGTCGACAAACACCGGTGAAGCCAACCACTGGCGTACTCAGGCGAGAACCCACATGGGGAAACAGACGGTTGAACTGCTGGGAAGCTTCTAGCCCACATGGTAACATTGAATTTTGGTTGGATTGGGTGCCGGACTTGGACAATCGCGAGGAAGATGATCGTCAAAATCAACTTCAGCTGTTTCTCATAAGCTACGATAACGGTTTCATTATTTCGGGACTCTTGTTGCTACCATTCGAAGGTTCTGGGGGAATACTACACCGCCGGGTAGGGGCATTTCGGATGTGGAACAGAGACTGCGACCAGTTGTTCACAGGTGCTTCAGAACGCACCATTACAATTCTATGAATACTGGCTCCTGGCTTTAAATTACTAGTTGTATTTCTTTGAGTTCAAGTTTTGATTTACAAGAGAGGTAAATAACCCAAGATTCGCTTTCAAAAGACGGTATCACTGCCGAAGGCTGGTCATACTTACGGGCATCGCTGGCCCGAGTATGCCGCATTTGCCTCGACCAGTACGCCCGATGTGCACTGGATTGCATCAACTCTTGCTGAGATTCCTTTCGACGTTGGATATGGCGGCATCTTCGTTTGTGGCCAAAATTTCCTCCCCAATTCGTACGGTATCTATGCCGCATCTGCGTTGGCAGGGAACACGGTGACTCGAAGTGTACTGGGAACTTTTCTCCCTCTAGCTAGTCTCTCGTTAGGATTGAGCTGGGCGGATAATCTCCTTGGTATCATCATTACTCTGTGCGTACCCATTCCATTCGTGTTCTATTTCAAAAGAGGGAAAATCCATCCGAAGAGAAAGGCTATTTGGCAATTGAATGCGGAAAAGGCGGTGGAGCTGAAGTGATGATTGGTACAGAAAGTGTAGGGTATGCTGCACGCATGTGGGGGCCAGTCTCTATTATCTGTATAAAGATTCACCTGAAGCAGCCGAACTTAAAGTTTTGCTTAAGTTAGAACAGTTAACTGAGCAATTTTAACGTATAATATTCGTGTATTGTAATGAGAAAGACCTCGGACATACTGAAATATCAGTCTATGCTCTGTGATTATACAAATTAATCCTACCGGGCACCGTGACGTCAGGGAAGTGAAAACCCTGTGAAATCAAAATTTCGAGTTCGCTATGTCATATCAGTGTTTTGATTTGAAGATCCCCCAAGAAACCAACTTGCATGCTTACTACCACGTGATAGTGAGTCACACGACAAGGCGCCTATCATGTCGCGCCATGTGGAGAGCCGGAAGTGGGGGCCAGCAGCCTTCCATGAAAGCTCGTGGCCCCGCTGTAGGTTGCCTAATTTATTCCCATATTCTTCCCCGTCGCAACTTCAACCGCTGAGCGCCACTGTTACAGTCATTCCGACTGTGGTGCTTTTATTTACCTCTAAACTGCTCATTTGTTGCTATGCTGGAGCTCCTTCATCCATTATCGCCACGTAATCTCTTTTAATCGTTTTTCCGCACATTCAGAACCGGAAGTCAAACTGAATAAGCGTGAAAGCATCACAATACCACGCTGCTGTGATGAGCGGTGACAATGGAAGCGCATCTTCTCCACTGAAGCCTTCCAACCAGAGAGGCGTATCGAAGCTTTGTGGCCATCCAGATGTTAGGAGCTTTGGAGGGGCGAAGTGCTGTCTCAGTTGCGGAGAGACCATCGCATCGTTGCTGGATGAGCCAAGCATAACTTATTCCGAATCCAGCTCCGGCGAGGATGATGACGAGGATGACGACGAGTCTGGGCCCGGCGCATTGGATGATCAAGCCTGGGACTTCCAGGTTGAGCATTCCTCTGTTGCCATCTTTCAACCCGAAGGCTTTAACGAGAAATTTGTTCGACGCAAGGGATCCTACGGTTTCAGAGCTCTACAACAAGACAAGAAGGAAATTCGCCTCGTTCTACTTGAGCCTGGGAAACCGAACGACCAAATTGCATGCAGTATCTTCCACACAACTTTAGGATCTTGGAACCAGCCCAGCTACGAAGCCGTGTCTTACACGTGGGCCGATGAGAGCGGAGACTTCAGTTTCTCTCGGATCCTGCACTGCGGAAACGACGAGGAAGTCCCAGTCACACGGAATTGCGAGGCAGCGTTGAAGAGACTGCGGCATGAACGACGGCAAAGAAGAATTTGGATAGATCAGCTCTGCATTGACCAGTCTGATATAGCAGAAAGGGGCCATCAAGTCGGAATGATGTCCGAAATCTACGCCAGGGCGGACCAGGTCTTCATATACCTTGGACAAAACATCAACTTCTCTCAGGACTTGCTAGGATACATAAATTGGTTCAGTTCTTCCCGTATGGAACCGGCCGCAGACAAAGCTTGGAGGCGTGATTGGCGCCCAGACATTCTGCACGTAATGTCATCTTCATGATTTACTCGAATCTGGGTGCTGCAGGAGATAGCTTGTGCCAAACAAGTGTTCTTGCTGACCTCGGACGGTTTGATTCCATGGGAACGTTTCAAAGCATTCATCAAGGCATTTCAAGATATAGATCCAATTGGATCAATCAACAGCATTCCAGGACCACTAAATTTCGGCTTAAGACATTTCGCTACAACCGATCAATTGTTCAGCATGCTCGTTTCCACGAAAAGCTGCAATGCAGGAGACCCGAGAGACAAGGTGTTTGCGCTCTACGGAATAATCATTGATGCGGCTCACAATGGTCTCATAGCGGACTATACGAAATCTCCTGAGAAAGTGTTTCTCGAAACGGCTAGGCGCATCGTGCAAAGCTCCACCCATTTGGGAATTCTATCATATGCCAAAAGCGGCGATCATTCGACGTTAGACTTACCATCCTGGGTTCCGGACTGGGGAACACGACGCGGACGCCCATTGGCAGAGGAGCTTGAAAGAGAGCTTTTGAAGCCTCAAAGCAGGATTATAGAGTATGAGTTTGTGCCTTCTCTGTTGGAGAGGAACCCGACATTCCCGATCACCTTCAAACGGTCCTACCGTATGGTCAATGACAAAAACATAAGGCAGCTCGAACTTGTCGGCGTTTGTTTGGATATCGTAACTGGTGTTGGCTATGAAAATATCCCCGGTGGTATGTATTGCAGGGAATGCCGGGAAAAGTACTTGAACATTCTTCAGTGGGCCACAGATAAGCGCTATCATACCTTCGCCACAACGAACTCATTCGGGTTCTGTACGAACGAAATTGAGGTGGGGGACAGAATATGGCACTTTGATGACACTACGAGGGCGTATTTCATTTGTAGAGACTTGGGAGGATGCGCGATTCTGGTGGGAGAATGCTTTATTTGCGAGTTTTCTTATCACAAATGCTGTAGTAATTGCAATTCAACAGGAATAGCGAGCGAGAGGGAGAGATGCGACATCTGTCGCCAATACCTGACTCTCCAAGAGACGGAAATAACAATCTCATAGTCGCGACTCTCGCTTTGCTGGGTTTGCAGAGGATGGGAAGCGGACAGGGGTTTCTCTGAGAAAAGATCAATGAAATACCAGCCGTTGTAAATCAATGGGATTCTTAATTATGTACAGAATTAAACTATTATCCGTAGTCGAGACGTGCCCCGCCACAAATGACAGCCGCTTTCAACCCCCAAACCGCACAACCTTCTCCTTCCTATCCCCCCACCGATCCAAATACACCGGCCCTGCCCTCCCCTCCCTCATCCCCAGCCTCCCCAGCAACGCCCGCAACGCCTCCACATCCTCCAAATCCTGCTCCCCATCCATCCCCACCCGGCACTTCTCCACAAACGCCCTCCACTCCTCCCCACCCTCCTCACTCAACCGCGCCCTCGTCTCCCCTCCCCACATATACATCCGCTGATACCCCCCATCAAACCACGCATACCTCCCCGCCGACAACTCGATCCGCAAATTCTCCACCCCCTCCCTCGCCGCCGCCCGCGCCCCGTGCCGCCACGCGACACTGTTCACCCGCACCTCCTTCAGCGCTGCCATCCCGCCCAACCGCGCAAACACATCCCTCCACCTCACTCCCTCATGCTGCACCGCCAGCAGCGGCGGCCTCCCGCGGCCCGTCCCACCCGTGCGCGGCGGCATGGTCACAGTACCATCCACGCCCAGCCGCAGCGGCGCGCGCACGACGCGCGTGACGAGGATGGGGCAGTCGTGCAGGGTCAGGTAGCGCAGCGACGCGGCGTGGCGGGCGAGCCAGGCGAGGAAGGTCGCAGGGGAGGCGAGGGTGTAGCGGCCGAGGGCGAGGGAGGTGAGGGAGGGGAAGAGGAGGGCGGGGAGGTTGACGTGGGGGAGCCAACCGAAGTAGTGGTCGCTGTAGAGGGCGAGGCGGGTGAGGGTGGTGCTGGAGACGACTGGCTGTAGCCAGGTGCGGGGGAGGGCGGGGAAGAAGGTGTGGAGTCTGCGGGGGTGGTTAGAGAGGGGGGTTTATTTAGCGGGAACAGGAGAGAGGGCGGGGGTTGGTACTCAGGAATCTCGATGGTGCATTCGGGAGCGGCGTCGTCCTCTTCTGTGCAGATTTGGAGGGTTAGGGAGGTTAGGCGGGACATGGTGGATTGGAAGTCCTCCGACGCCAGAAGCGTCTCGTCGTTGACATTTTGGAGGTTGAGTATGGAAACGTCGGTTATTGATGTCTTCGCCAACGTTGTTACGAACTCCCTGAGCATGTGCTGTCGGAAATTGATTGATTCGGGATAGCTGTGGTATATGTTGTACTCAGTGGAGCAGTTGTGTGAGAATCGCAGAGTTACAGCCTTGAGGTTTGGGAATTGTTCAAACTTCCGGACAAGGCTTAGATTCTTCTTGTTGACAATGGCTTCTTCTTCGTTAACTTCTTCGTCCTTCATGTTATAGATCAGCTACGAACGTCCTCTCTTTGATGCGTTGGGTAGGAAACATACATCATAGTCCCCGATTGTGTTGATGTGTAATTCCCGTACATACGTACATATTTTCTCGTTGCCCAAAATCTGTTTGTATCGGCTCCTGCAATCGTCGTGCGAATAGCGTCCGACCCGCTGGAAGAGTACTGGTGTAGCAATGTTGTAAAGTTTTCGTGAACATAGTCGAATGTGCTGAAGCGCACAAAGACTTTCGTCCGAATAGTCGCAGATTAGATATCCAAATCCATCCTCTTGATTATCTGCCTCTGCAACACACTGTACTATCCGAAGAACAAGCTCTTCGGGAAGATCGAGGAGCTGTACAGGCATTTTTGTGAAAGAACCGGAGCTGTAGGTAGGATGCAATTCGTATTTCTGGGGGCGGATGCGCATCTGTTTTATTCGAGGAACCTCAGGTGCTGTCCAGGCAGCAACGCGCTAATCATGCCTCTTTTTCTAGATTGACCCGTGCCACCTACCACTGTCGTGGGGAAACTTCGGGCCCGAGGAATTTCATGGCTTTGGCGAACAGTACAACAGAGCCCTCTTAGATTGATAAAAATTGTACAATACTGTGGCCTCCAAGAAAGAGAACCTGGGGCTGGTAGAGCAGCTCTGGACCACTCCGCCCAGCATATACCTGCTGCCGAAGCGTTGCGGGGTAATGGCCAATGCAGACCCGGCGGCAAGGAACTACACGAACAAAAAGGGCATAGTCCAAAAACGCAGCCTGTCGTGCCACCGACCCCACGATGATGATTGGCCACCTTTGCAACTTCGAACGTCTGTTCAAATGCGCAACTCCCACACCTTCGGCTGCCAAGAAAATTGGATCCCTTCTAGAAGACATCCCGTGACGGCTAGTCTGCGTCCAGCTTAGCCTGACGGGAGGTTGCACCCTTCAAGCTGCAACTACAGGGTTTGGATTGCGAATTTATTTTTCTGCATATCAGACGCCTGTTCATTATGGCCGTGTTGTGGGTATTTGAAACAGCTGTGCAAATATACACGCCCTTCGCACAAGGGTGTACATACATCTTGAACTGATAGTTTCTACTTACCCAGTTAGGCTAGTCTCATTTTTCGCTGGAGAAATTGCTACGGCATAATTACCCCTTGTTCGTGGACTATGAGGTTCTCCACGCCAGCATCCACCTACAATACCCCCACGTAGCATTTCGCTGCGGCATCTAACTTTATTTGAGCAGACGCAGGCTCCTGCCTTAGGAACTGTCAGCACCAGCCCCCACTCTAGGAATATTTCGCCATGCAAGATCGATACAGCGGTCGAATTGTGAGTTATAACCTCATCAGGCTGCATATTAGAATTCAGCAGGCGAGGTCGCTGGTTGGCAGATGTTGGTCGGGATAATTTGTCCAGCATGGCCTTGATGAGTGCGTCGGAGTGTAGAAAGTTGTTAACCTTTTGATTCCACTGAAATATTTGACTTTCTAAGCGTAAGCTTGCCGTAGACTCCTTCAGCTAGAGTCTTGATGCGGGATTTGAATTCCAGGCGCAACGAGGGATCCGGAAGCCGTCGTTTCTTGCACCACACTCCCTTGATCGGAATTTACTTTTCTTAGTAGACAATCCTGATCCATTTTTCCTCATCTCATTAAAGCATCGTGAAGTCTACGATTGTTAATGCACGCCATTTTATCCCACTTGCCCTCGGAATATCTTAGCTTCTACGAAACAACTTCATTGCGGAAAACCTTTTCTTTCGCGTGGTTTCCAATTTCAACAATGATCTGCTTCCTCAGATGAGCGTCCATTAGGAAAGGTAGTCAAGGCAGTGTTCAAATTTTAGATTTGCGTTACCGAAATTCTTGTTGGGAAGAAAGGGCGGGTGCTACGGCAACGTATATGAGGCATCCACCGTCCCGGGAGCGGGAAGTAATGCAGTCTAGATTAGTGCCTCTTGTGTAATACGATAAAGATAAATATCGATGAACCGCCCCTTTCTCTGGCTCTTGCGAGGCCATGGCTACAATGATGTGTCGCCAAGATGATTCGCATCCGCCGGCCTACTACACCGAAAGAGATGCTCTACTCCAACCGTCATCGTCATCACCACCACGATTTAACGATCTACCTTCGTACGATTCCACGAACAACACCGCCGACCACGGCCAAGGACCCTTCGTGAGAAACTCTACTGCAAGTAGCAGAGGAATCGTGGGCGATGCCATTCAGTGGGGCTGCCAACTATCTGATCTGAACTTGCTGTTCATCGTGTTATTTGGTACGCTAGCAGGAGTAAACATCTGGTTAACGGTGAAGAGCTCTGGTCCAGTACGTGTTCCCTTTCCATCCTTCGCTTTGATGCAGATAAGAACCCATCCTTTTCTCACATCTGCCTGGTTTCTAATCCGAGGAATTTCATTTTCTTAGGATGGTGCATCGATAGTGGAGTGGTACTTTGCGGGGCTCATGGCCCTGGTCGAGTGTGCTCTTCAAATCACCTGGGTCATACAAGTCTGGCCGGCTAAGGTATGGCCGAGGTGGAGAAGGTCGACCGACCCGCACGTTATAATAGTCATCTGGTGGTTGTTTGTGGCAAAGGTCGTTCTATTGCTATTTAACGTGATTCTTGCGTATGGCTCTACAGAAGCAAAGTTGCCATTTAGCTGGGGTCTGGCGTTTATTGCGGATTTTATCTCAGTCGATTTCGTGCTGGCAGTCGTGTTGGAACTATTTTTCCGAGGCGGCTAGAAGTGGCTTATCGGGTGAACAATGCAGTGCGGCTCCATCATCACATTACGGTTACTTTGCTGGCCTATCAATATATTTCTCAGCGTAATTTGGAGCGAACACTGCAGGCTCTACAACTACTAATCTACGTTTCAAAGCCCTTGCTGATAAAAACAGAAAATTGATGCAATCGCTGTAGACTCTTTTGCGAGGCCTGCATTCGATCCAGGTAACAGAATACCTTGCTTATAAGAGATTTCTCGATATTGCTCGGCCTCAGTCGCCACTTCCTATCAGAAAGGCGATTGTGATATTGTTGCTTGGGAGATTACGTAAGTACCCCCTTCTTGCTACCCTAATACGGAAACACATGCCTACTTCGTTTTTGTAGCCAGATGCGCCCATGCACTTAGCTGCGCGTTCGCCTCCAATGTTCCACTCTCCAATTTAAAAGGAAGTTCACGCCGAGCTGGACCCCACTTTTGATACTGATCGAGTGGGGTTTTAAAATGCGGGGGCTCAACGAATGGAATGAATGACAACATCAGCAACAGCAACAATAATAATAACGACACCGCGGAATGGCATCTGAGGGTAGCCCTGACACAGCAAAGAGAAAAAGGACGAGTAGCGCGTATGATTGAACCTCTCTATCCTGGTTACTTAAGTTGATTTTGCTGGTCAACAGCTGCGAGGCATGCCGCAAAAGCAAAATCAAATGCTCAGGCATCGCACCTTGCTTTTCATGCGAGCGACGTTCAATACCGTGTGTATTTTGTGAAGAGAACAGAAGAGTCGTGATATCGAAAGCGTAAATTCCCTGCTTGTGCAGCACCGAGAGACGCTTTAGTTGACCGTACCAGTTATCTCCGCTCTCTGGAGCGTCAGGCCGAACAGGTGGATGAGTCCGAACGACCATTGCATCGCAAAAGATGCCATGACTCAGCTTTCAGCGATTTCAACGAGAATGCTGGTAAGGATTCCCTGAGGATCTAAAGAAGATTGATCCCGGCTGACACACAAACAGCGACGGCGTCATGGGAGGAACAACCACCGCCGACACCATTAAGCCCACGAAGCCCTGAACATCTCGCAGACAACCAGGAGGATTCGACAAGCACCAGCCCGTTTTCCGCCCACCCATCCTTTATACCGGACTTCTACCAGGACAAGAAATGACGTAGGCACTTCTATCATGTCTGCCTTAATTGGTTCGTCACTGATCTGCCCAGTCTATATTGGCAATGTCTCAAACCTATCATTCATGCTACGGGCGACCACTTTGCTCAAAAAATTTGCTGGTGAGACCGTACTGGAAGACAATTCAATCACCATGGACGGCGACACATATTCCATGCGATGGAGCCACTCGCCCGCTGACGGCCCGCCCGACCTGCGCGGCATCCCCCCGCTTGACTACACCATGTATCTCCTGAATACGGTCAAGTTCCACCTGGGTCAAGTTCTCCGCCTCTTCGACGAAGAAGAGTGCGCCACGCAGATCGAGCAGTTCTACCAAGACCCGCGCAAGAAGATCGAGGAATCACGGTTGTGGTACATCCAACTGCTTCTCATCCTTGCGTTTGGCAAAGCTCTGGTGTCTCCTGGCCCGAAGAGCCATAGCCCGGCCGGGTTTGAATTCTTTGCACGCGCAATGTCCATCATGCCGGATACGCCTGACGTACGTGCCGACCGAGTTTTGGCCGTTGAAGTGCTTGCACTCGTCGCCCTGTATCTCTATTGCGGAGACATGAAAGAATCAGCTTACGCGTATGTGAGTATGCAGCATGTCTCACCGAAGTCTTTACAGTGTATTGATACCGTGTCGGAATGCAATAGATAGGACAGTCTGTGCGTGTTGCACTTTTAGCTGGGTTGTATACACGGCTACCAACCGAGAAACTCGGGAGCAAGCTTTCGGGCCGCTACCACGATCTTTGGTGGACCGTGTATGTTTTGGACCGGCATCTGTCTTCAACAATCGGTTGTCCGACAACGGTGCACGACGACGAAATATCAGCGCCATGGCCGGCTCTGAATTCATCATCCCAAAAAGACACTATATTTAGTCTCCATGTGCAAGTGTCCCGCCTTGCCTCGAAGGTTCTACGGAGTAAGTGAGATCTTTGCACCGGATGAAGGCTGTTGCAATGCTAACTGTATCCGATCAGCCGTCTACATTCCAGAGACTGGCATGAGCAGATCGTTCCTCGAGCGGACAAAATCAGCATTGAGGTCATTGGGCCAACTTGCTCGGGAGCTTGAGGATACCACGGGCCGCAGACTAAGAAGTGCAGTGGATATTGACTTGACGGCCGTCACGCACGTCACACTTTCCTATCACCAGGTAAGGATGATGAGTTCTGTGTCGTAAGTAATGACTAAATTTGGGCCGCCTAGTGCGCAATCTTGACCACACGTCCCGTCCTGCTATCTCTACTCAAGGAGAGAATAGACAAGCACTCGGAGCAGCACGATTCATGCCAAGTGCCCTCCCACTACAAGCCTCTCATCCGGACGTGCGCAAACTCCGCCGTCAAGGTCATTGAGCTACTGACAGTGCAACTCGAAAATCACATGCTCCGTAAGTAAACATATCTCAGGTCCGAGTTTCTCGGAGTTACCAACACATTGATCTCAGAGACATTCCTTCCATTCCATTTGGAATTTGTGTTTTCTGCATGCATCGTCGTTTTGATTGTGCAGGCACTCCTTCCACGGATGATTCCCGACCAACGCCAGAAAGAAAGAGCCGACGCCATCCTTGAAGAAATGGCCATCCGAGGAAACCGACCTGCTCGATTCCGCAAAGCCGAACTTAAGCGCCTCCAAGATTTGCTATGCAAGCTGGGTGACGGCACTCAACCTACTACCTCCGCCGATCCTGCCTCTCAAACGGTCCTCTCCCCGCAGCTGCCTCAGGCTGCTTCAATGGCCCTCGAGGATATGTCCATCGAGCCCTTCGAGATTTGCGAACACCTAAATCGTGACGTCCACCAAGGATGTAGTTCGGATGATACAAGCGGTGGTGGTGGTTGGTTCCTTACCAGCTACGGTCTTTCCTCCGACGTGATACTTTCCATTGCGGACCAAGTTAGACTCAACGACCTTTTTCTTGAGCCTAGCAGCCTTGATGAGTCGCGGCTACCTTGAGTGTGAGATCAGTGGCTATAAACAGCTTTGAGAAAGGTGGATACTACGATCAGCTTGCTTGTATATCGGCGTAACTTTTTCAATATCAACTAAGTGCACATGTAATTGACAGGCTTCCTCAAGGTCACGATGCATTTTCTAGTTTGTAGCCGGTTAAACACCCCTTGAAACTCGTTTATCATCGATATGATCTCTTGATATTATCTATAGGTCCCGCTGCTACCACAGCTGAACGTATGTGCCAAACCGACACCACACAGACATCCTATAGTACTCCTCCAGCATGGATATTTCCTCGAAACTTAAACTTCTTCAACCAGTGGAACAGTCGGCGAATTTAGGATCTCGCCACTGTGTCCGCATGACGACTTTGTACACCAGAGTGAACACAACAATCAACAAGATCCCAATCATGTACTGAAAGAAATTTCCGACATCAAAGTTGCTGCCGTCCTGGATATCGCTGACTGAGCACCGCTTCTCCTAGAAGAGGAACAGGGGTTGAGCTTGCTACTGGTGCTATCCCGGCCGCGAAACAGGCTGCCAAGAGCAGCAAGCAGTTCGCCATAAGCCAAAGGGGAGCAAGAGGCCAGCGGGTGGAGTGCCACGAAAAGGGCTCTTGGAATAGTTGGTCATTCTGCGCTTGAATAGCGGCTCGGAACCGGAAAGAGGTAAAGGAAACGATGATCCAGCATGTGAAGAACGAAGAGCTGGTGATGGCGACGAGCCAGTTGAGAACAACGGCACCTCCTGCTGTGCTCCAAGTCAGTCATCTCCAACACGTTTCCATGGGTGTGCACGTTACAGCTGAGTCCCAGGTAAGTCAGCATTGCCGCAACCGCGAGCGTTATGAGCAACGCCGGGAACGGCCGTCCCCTTTTGTCGACCTTCGCCATGACCTGGGGTATGAGCTTCTGATGCGACATGGATCGAAGTACTCGGGATGCAAGATAAACGGCCTCGGCAGAGATGGCCAGCACCCCAAAGATCATTCCGGCGTTGAGGATGTCCGGAATTACCATGATTCCTGCATCTAATTGACTGATGATATAAGGGGAAGTGGCGGCACCGGGTCCTCCAAGTAGTCGGTCGTTGTCCGATCGCACAAGTAACGTGACTAGTATGATGGACGTCATGTAGATTCCAATGACCCGGTATGGGACCAGCGTCGTGGCGTGGCCCATGCTCATACGTGGTAGCTTTGCTTCGCCGCCCATGATACCGATGAAGATTTGGTCGCCAACGGCCCAGACGGCGAGCAGAGCGCAGTCTGCGAAACCCTCTGACGTATTCAGCTTTGTTGATATATTTCGGGCTGAGTCACATACCTGGAAGCCGTTCTTATATGCAGGCAACTCGGTCCAAGCACCGGCGTCATGTACGTAGCCGTTCGGCCCGGCGCCGCAGAGAATCGCAACAGAGGTGACGATGATCAGCATGAAGAGAATGATCTTGTCGGACTAGAAAAAGTACGACGCCGCACTGTTTCCAGTGCTTGGCTAGTGGCCTTATATTGGCTGACAGATCTTAATCACTGAAGTAACGTATTCGAACCAAGCGAACACCGTGTTTGGCATCAGAAAGATTGCGGCGCAAGCAACGAGAAATATAGTCACTATAGCTCATACCGTCAGTTTCTCAGAACGTTATAGCGATAAAGCTGTGGGGCTTACGAAGCACGGCCTGGGGTATACCACCCTGTCCCCAGTAGTCGACGAGAATGGTAAAGAAAACTGCCTCCGAGGCCACGATGGCGGTCCAACCTGTCATCTGATTCAGCCATATATTCAACCAGCTACTGATAACTGAGTCATGCCAAGCCATTCCGCAAACCCGAAGCCGAATGCCAGAGCTGGGTCGACCCATCTATCCACGTAGTCGATGATGTTTCCTGAAGTGGGAAAGGCGATGGTCATCTCCGAAAGTGTCTGCAACACCGCCCAGACGCAGGTGCAGACGAGAAAGTAGGCTGTGACCATGGAGCCTGGCCCGCCAACAGCCAGCGCTTTCCCGATGCCGATGAACAGGCCACTTCCGATATTCGAGCCGAGAGAAATCATCTGGATGGTTTCAGTGGTGGAGACCTCAATGCTTGGTAGAACGTTTGACTTACGTGGACCTGACGCTGAGTGAACGAGCGCTTGAGCTCTCCATTCCTTAGATTCTCAAGTGGACCGGTTTCTCCAACCACGAAGCTGGTCGCTGGCTCAAGGTCGATACCTTTCGGGTCAGTCGCCTTCGCCGCACGGTCACCACATCCCGTTGTGGATAGAGGCTCTGCGCTTTCCATTGCTGGTATAAAATCGTCGTGGCTGAGCATCGATTCTGTTCCAAAACTCAGCGAGGGTCAATTGATCGAGACGAGCAATTGCGGGATACCATGAGTTTTTGAACCAAGATTTTATTCTGCTTCGACCAGGGAAGCCAGTCGCTTGTTCCGTATATTCCCACTCAGGCATACTTGGCTCGGATGCATTTCCGGCGTGAGCGGAACTAAGTACCGAGCACGCGTAAGTGCCCCTCCGACGAAAGCAGGGTTCTACGGATGCTCATCCGATTGCCGTCAATCAAGTCATTCAAAATCAGATATTAGGACTATCTCTTGTCAAAGTGCCAAAGACACATTCTTCAGATTTTTTCTACACGGTTGTAATTGGATCAGCATGGCAGTCAACCAAGTCGAGCCTGAGACATTCTGGGTCAAGCCCACGCCGCACTCACCCAACTCGGCGCTCCCGGTCGTGGTTTACCGGAAGGCCCTTTCGGACACAAGCCCCGAAAACATTCTCACCTCCATCGAGAGGAATGGCTGGCTGAAGGGCGGGCACTGGAAGACGTTCAAGGTCTCTCATTTCCATTCCAACACTCACGAGTGCTATGGCATCGTTCGCGGCAGCAGCACCTATCAACTCGGGAAATCGCCTCTCGATGCGGATGTCGATGAGGAGGGAAATGTCAATGGCAAGACATTTTTCGCACAGGCGGGCGACATCTTTGTATTGCCGGTGAGAACAACTTCCTCGATAAATAGCTTTCTATTACTGACTATTTTCGAGGCCGGCATCAGCCACTGTTCCATTGAGTCTGAAGGTGAATATGAGTACATTGGATTGTATCCAGAGGTATGCGCCATCTATAATGATTCACACGCTCGAGTAGCTGACAAGCAAATGCACAAGGGTGATTTGGTTGACGGTTCAAGGTGGGACATCAATTGGGCGAAAGACACGCCGGAAAAGACAAGTGAGCTGGCGAAAAAGTGTGCTTCAGTCCCTATCCCTGAGAAAGATCCTCTGTATGGTTTAGGGGGGCCTCTTCCAAAACTGTGGAGAGAGGCGTTGAATCAGGCCTGATCTTCATATACTACAACCAAGTGCGATGCTGCAGCAGACATGAATATGCTTTTGAAACAAAGTTGTTACTGCATCCATCTCCCTGTTTCCTCTTGTCCCTAAGGGCCGAGCGTAACATACATTCGTCACAGGTGTTTAATCGGACTATTAGTGCCTCAGGCATCAACGGCATGATGGGTCATGTGACTAATCTCGCTAACTTTCTTCCGACTTCTGGACGTGTCTTTCTTCCCTCTTACATCACACTTTCAATCGGAGCACTAATGGCTTACTTGCAACTCGCGGGTGATGACTGAGTCGTCTCTTTGAAGTATTTCAGTCTTACTCTGGCACAAGGATCCCCGACACCGGCTACGCGTTTGGAACACAAGGCAATATCGCCGATCGACGCTGAGCAGCGCCATGCCACCGGCTCCACACGCCGCTTCTAGTGCATGCGCGATATGTCACAGACGCAAAGTACGGTGCGACAAAGGCCAACCATGCGGCAACTGCGTGCGCATGCACACGGACTGCGTCTACCTTCCCATGCAGCCCCGGCAGCGGCGGAGTCAGTCGCGGCGGCAGAGGGAGATGCTCGAAAGGCTACGGAAGCTAGAAGGGATGGTGGCGGACATGGACCTGGCTGGACAGAGTGAGCGTCCGCAAGCTCTGGATCAAGCACACAGCGCGTCGTTGTCGTCGTCGCCGCCGCCGGGTAACGTTAGCTTCGGCGGCAGTCCCAACCCCAGCCCTGAGGGCATCGATGCTATCGGCCAACTCAGCGAGAGCTTCGGGCGGTTGGAAGTGCGTGAGGGTAGATCCATGTGGTTTAGCAACGACTTGATGGCTAGATTCCATGCCGAGGTACGCAATCCCCTTCCGCCAGCTTTGGGAATGCCTCATAACCACCGTCGTCCAGGCCGGTGGGCGACGCAATATGACTGTGGAGAGCTGCAATGATGGAGACGAGCCGTCAAGTGTCTTCTGGCGCACGGACCAGCAGGCCTTCGACCCTCTAATCTACCTCCCGCCGCGCCGGCAGCTGCCGTGGTACTGGGACAAGTTTGTTGAGCGCGTTGACCCACTATTCAAGGTGCTCCACGTACCAACGGCTGCCCCGTCCTTCTTGGAGTTTGATGCTGAGAGCTCGCCCGTCACCATGTGGCCTCTATTCTTCGCCATCTGCTACTGTGTGGTGTGCAGCCTGCGGCCCGACGAATGCGCTGCCGAGCTGGGCGACGACCGCCATGTCCTGATACTCAAGTATAAGACTGCCCTACAGCGGGCTCTCGGCACTGCCCGGTTTCTAGCGACGCAAGAGCTTAGCGTGATGCAGGCGCTGGTCTTGCTGCTTAGCTACGTGCAAGGACGTGAAGCCGAGGAGCTATGGACGCTGTCGGGGCTGACGATCCGCATTGCCCAGCACATGGGCCTCCACCGCGAAGGCGAAGGCAACGGCCTTCTCTCGCCATTTACTGCCGAGATGCGGCGCCGGGTGTGGTGGCAGATATGCGTGCTTGACGTGCAGATCTCCGAGGCCCGCGGCGCCGAGTCGTTTCTGCTTGACCTCTTCTTCGACACCCGCATGCCGCTGAACGTGCGCGATGCTGACCTGGACCTGGACATGACTGTGCTTCCAGAGCCGCGCAAGGGCTGCACCGAGATGACCTGGAGTTTGATCATGTTCGAGACGTTCGACATCCTACGCCGCATCGCTCGCATGCCACCTGCCACCGACTATCAAAAGTCAGTCCTCATCGCCGACTTTGCGACCAAGGTCGAGGAGCAGTACTTGGTAGCAAATGGCACAAAGCGATCTCCGTTACTGCGCAGCACCCGCGCTATGTTCCGCTTCGTCCATAGCAAACTTTTACTTCTGCTCCATCGCCCATTTCGCCCGCTAGATCGAGCTCAACCTCTTTCACAAGACGTCAAGGACAGCGTGTTTCAAGTCTGTCTGGAGGCACTCGAGTCGTGGTACTCCATGGCCACCGATGCTACCGTTGGTGGACGCAGCCCAGGCTTTAGATCAAACTCACTATTGCAGCCACTGGTACTTGTACTCCTGCAGCTGTGCGAGGGCAGGAAGGACAGCCTTGCCGAGAGAGCATGGCCTGTGGTCATGGCCGCTCAGCTGCCATCCAGAGATGGTTCCCTGCAGCCCCGCATGCGCAGACTCATTGACCCGGTACAGGGCCTCTTGGACCGCGCAAGGAAGACCAGGGGGTTGCAGTTACAGCGGCTTTGCCTTGGGGACCCTAACTCTTCTTCAATCGGCCAAGAGGACCACTCGTTGCATCCGGGCTGTACCCAAGCAGGTCTTGTGCCTTCATCTAATGCGGATCCAATGCAACCGTGCATAGATCAACCCGCCAATGCTGGAAGGTCAACAGGCATAGGTTTGGGGGAGCGTTCGGAACCGGATGGCGCTGGTACACAGCTCCCGACTGATCTCACCGCCTGGGCTGACGAGCTTCCCGGGCTCTGTTTTCCAGATAATATGATGTGGCTAGACTTTCAGGGGTTCGAGCATCCACCAAGTTGAAGTCTAGCCATTCTACAGTCTTTGATCTACCTTGTAAACCTAGCACTACCATATTTTTTCCTCGTTCCAACTGTGCCCTAGATCACTTCGCTGCCTCAATATCGCTATTCTTCTCGCTCGAAGTCTCAACATCTATGGTGCGCTCATCAGCACGCCCCTTCATCTTCTCCATAAACGCCGCGGACTCGGCGGCATATTTGCACTTCTTCCGGACCGTCTCACCATACCTGTAGAAAAAGAAAGGCATGGGCACGCACGCGAGCGCCAGAAACGCCGGTACCGACGAAGCCCAATGAATCCCCAGATTGTCATACATGGTAGGTGTAAAGAGGGGAAAGCCAGCGGCGAATATGGACCGCAGAGCATTGTTTGCCGCCAGCACGGACGCCGCGAAGATAGTGTACGAGTCTACCAGGTAATTGAGAATGCTGCACACACACACCAACATGCTCCCGTTAGCTAACCATCGTTGTGATTCCTGGAACAAGGTTGAGGGGGGAGAACCGACCTGATCATGATTAAAGTGATGCCCAGCCCCATGAACCCCCCCGCTACCATCGGCACGATCCAGTGAATGCTATCGTAGTTCGTCCACGCGAAGAAGAACAGACCCACGGGCAGCACGACGCCCCCAACCATCGTCGCCGGCAGCCGACACTCGGGCGGCGCCACGCCGCCGTGCCTGGCGCAGAGCCGCTCGTACCGGCGATTGTCGACCATGGTCCACGCCGTGGCGGCCGTCATGCCCACCGCCACACCGCCGAACGCCAGCCCGCCGACGCCCGCCGACCAGCCGCGGTGGGCCTGGAAGACGACGGGGAAGGCGCCGAAAAGCATGTACAGCGTGCCGTACACGATGGCCATGTACACCGTCAGCAGCAGGACGATGGGCTCCGCGAACAGCAGGATCCACGGCCGGCTGAGGCTGGTCTTCAGCTGTTGGGCCGCCGTCGGCTTGCGTCCGCCGCCCGCGACGACGTCGACCGCGCTGCGGAAGTGTACATTGTTGTTGTCTTTCAACGCCGACAGCTTTGCCGCCCGCCGCCGCAGCAGCACCGGCGCATACGTCTCCGGCACCGCGACCGCGCTGAGCACCAGCACGGTTCCTGCGAAGATCGAAATCAGCCCGAGCACCCAGCGCCACGAGCCGCTGGCGTCGCCCAGGAAGCCGCCCGCGATGGGCCCGAGGGCTGGGCCCAGACCTGGGGCGAGCGCGAAGAGGGAGACGGCGATGCCCCGGTCGGATGGCGCGAAGATGTCGGCGATGACGCCGCCCGAGGTGGCCATGACGGAGGAGCCGCCCGAGCCGGCGAGGAAGCGGAGGATGGCCAGCGCAGGGAAGTTTGGGGAGAAGACGGCGCCCGTGTCGAAAGCGGTCATGGAGATGAAGGAGATGAGGAAGATCAACCTGGTTTTTTTTGTTGGGCCGTTTTAGCTGTGGTCGAGGACGATGGAGCGTAAGGTAGGGGAATGTTTGAAAACCAACGTACTTTCTGCCGTATACCTCGCTCAGAGGTGCCCAGACTAGCGGGCCGAGAGCAAACCCTAGGACGAAAACTGACGTACCTAGCGTGGCGACCACGGTGCTGACATCGAAGTGGGCTTCGACCTTGCCGAGTGCGCCGCTGTAGGCGCTCGAGGAGAAAGTGACGGTCAGCACCTGGATGCCGACAAGCATTGTAATGATCCATTTGCGCGTCTTGGATAAATTCTGAGGATTCCCTGCGTCCTCTTCTATCCATGTCACTCTGTATGGATCTTCATAGGTGCCGGCTCCTTGGTATTGCCAGTTCAACACCTCGGGCGAGACGTCGTTCTTGTGAATTAGCCGTACCAGCTTGCCCAATATGCTCATGGTGTTGTCGAGCTGAACGGTCAATGGTAGAAATAATTGGATTCAAAGAACGGCGCGAGAAAGGGACCCACTGTGAAGGAAAGGTACATCCGTAGGTGATTGCGGAACGCGTCGTGTTTTATCCAGGATTGTTACGTAGCGGAATAGCCGCCGCATTTTTGCGCAATGCTTTGCAATCTCGATGATGGCTGTCGATACTGTCTCCCCGTTCATTCGTTATTTTCTCCAAGACTGCGAAGGGCCCGACGGGCCGAGCGCAAGGTCGTTCGGTGCTTATTCCCCGCCCGACGCCGAGGCTAGCTCTCTTTCGGCACGAGGCTGCCCCTTCTCGGCTGCGCACTATATGTAAATGAGCCGCTGGCCTATCAGGTGAACCATAATTCTAGATGACGTGAGATGCATAAATGCAGTGTGACGCTCGGTCGGACTCGGTTGTAAAGTTAACTAAAAGAGGAAGGCGTTCGGCCGTACTCGGTTGTAGAGCTCAGCCCGGCGCCGACCTACGCATATGTGTATACCTATTCGATGATGATAGATTAACCAAGAGAGGAAGGGGCTCGGCCGTACTCGGTTGTAGAATTTAGCCGAGCGCCGCTACTCGTATACCTATTCGGTGGTGATAGATTAAGAGAGTGAGGGGTAGCTACAATTCTAATGTTCGGCCGAGCAAAGGTCGTGATGTTGCGGCGCGTTTTTCAGCTATCCCTAAACTTTCCAACTATAAAGACGGCGCCTCCCAACTTTGACTAAACTGTCATCCACGAGACGCCACACATTCTGAGCAATGGAATTTACGGGAGATCATGCAGAGAAATCCTCTAGCCATTTACTCTGGGGCGTTTTTGGCTGTGTTAGTGAAGCCCTAGAACTAGATTGAGACGTTGCTAATATTGTCTTGTTAGTATTTCTTATACTTCATCGGAAGCACATTGTACAGCGTGTACCTCAGCCCCCTGGCCAGATATCCTGGACCGAAGTTGAACGCCGCGACCGAGTTGCCCTTTTGGTGGAATGCCCTTCGAGGACGACAGATATCTTGGTATCATGCTCTACACCAAAGATATGGCGCCGTCGTTCGTGTATCACCAACACGATTAAGCTATATTGACGCCCAAGCCTGGAAAGACATCTACGGACACCGCATGGGTGGGAAGAAGAGCTTTATCAAGGATCGAAAGTTCTACACCAGAGCCGTTAACGGCATAAATTCAGTGCTTAACGAGCCCGACGACTACGAGCACGGCCGTGTCCGGAAGATCTTTTCTCACGCCTTCTCGCAAAAAGCGCTAGTCGAACAGGAGCCGCTTATCCGACACTACGTAGATCTACTAATCTCTAAAACCAGGGAATCAGCATCCGATTCCGACAAGCTATTCGACATGGTCAAGTTGTACAACTTCACCACTTTCGACATCATGGCCGACCTTACCTTTGGGGAATCACTCCATCAGCTTGAAGACTCACAATACTCTCCTTGGGTATCAGCAGTGTTCGGCGCATTCAAGGCCGCTGATATGTTCCGCGTTTCTCAGGAATATCCAATCCTTAGCCTCATCTGGAAATTCGTCGTGCCGGCTTCCCTCCTCAAGATGCGGAAAGACCATTTCCAGTACTCTGTTGACCGCGTGGAGCACCGGCTAGCTTCTCCGACAGAAAAGGCAGATATTTGGGGTCTCACCTTACGCAATGGCGGACTTTTGGACAAGCCTAAGATGCATTCCAACGCGGCGCTGTTCATGCTGGCCGGGACAGAAACTACAGCAACCCTGCTTAGTGGGTTGACGTACCACTTGCTGCGTAATCCAGACAAGCTACACACACTCGTCGACGAAATCCGCAGCTCCTTCGAGTCAGAAGAGGACATGAACTTGGTCAACTTACAAAGGCTGACATACTTGGAGGCCTGTCTACACGAAGGCCTCAGAATGTATCCGCCCGTGCCTCTTGGGCTCCCACGTCAGGTACCCGAAGGCGGAGCCGCAATCTGTGGGAAGTGGGTCCCTGGTGGTGTAAGTACTAGATTCTGCCCAGAATTCCATCTTACTAACACCGAGATCGAAAAGACAAGGGCATTCGTCAGCCAATTCGCAGCCTACCACTCCGCCCTCAACTTTCGCGAACCTGAATCATTCCTACCGGAGCGTTGGATGGACGGCACTGGATTTGACACGGATGAGAAAGACGTCCTGCAGCCTTTCTCATTCGGGCCAAGGAACTGCCTTGGAAAAAAGTAAGTCCGCTGCAAATTAGCATTGAGGATTTTTCTGACTATGTTCCTCTCAGCTTGGCGTATCATGAAATGCGACTCATTCTCGCGAGGACATTATGGGCATTCGATATGGAGCTCTGTGAGGAGAGCATTGAATGGGCCAATCAGAAGTCATACACCTTGTGGGAGAAGCCTCCGCTGATGGTTCGACTTACTCCACTTAGTAAGTAGAGCCAGTCAATCTTGCGCATGGCCAAGCATCCGGACATCAGTAAGAAGAAAAGTGGTTGATAAGCGAGCTGAGCTGTGGAGAGAAGCGTTGAAGCAGGCCTCATCTTCATATACCACAACCAAGTGCGATCCTGTAGCACACATGAAATAAAGCCGTTACTGAGGCCATGGTCTTATGCCGTCATGCTGAAAGCGCATCGCTAGATGCATTCTATTGACTTTTGTAATTCCTCGATGAACGGACAGCTGAAACACGAATACAAAACAAATGTGTGAACAAATGCATCTGGACAAGAGATTCAACCCCCTTGACTTGATAGTAACACTCAGTGTCATACGCAGGGAGATCTGAAAATGCGGGGTAGCCATGTGTCGGTCGGAAGGCCTTCCTATCAACCCAACTGATAACAGATGTGGGGAATCCATTGACAAGGATGTCAGTGATCTGTTCCCTTCGGAATGTCGTTCCGAATCAGCCTTGAAAATGCACAATTCCAACAACACTACGAGTAAAGTAACATTCTTGAGATAAATACCCATTCATCAATTATTTGTGTACCACATCACGTCCTACTCTCGAAATGACGGCTGCCAGAGGGCAGAACGGATTTGCATCCCCAGTGATATCCGAACGACTAATCGATGAGCCAAGGCCACTCAAGCTCATATACATTGGTGCAGGGGTGTCAGGAATCATTGGGGCGATTCTGTTCCGCAAAATGGTGCCTACAATCGAGCTCGTGTTGTACGAGAAGAATGCCGATCTTGGGGGGACATGGTACGAGAACAGGCAAGGCACATAATGCCACATAGTGACAAAGGCCGCTGACTCTGGCGTCTAGATATCCAGGTTGTGCGTGCGGTACGTTGATCTCATAGGTTTGCAATAGCCAAGTGCTGATTTTAGAAAGATGTCCCATCGCACTCGTACCAGCTCAGCTTCGAATCGTCGACGGACTGGAGTCAATTCTACGCATCGGCACCCGAGATCCTCGCGTACTGGAAGAGGGTGGCAAGGAAGTATGACGTGGAGAGGCTCGTCAGGTTTCAACACAAATGTGTTGAGGCTCGGTGGGATGGAGGCCAGTCCAAATGGTCGGTCAAGCTGCTGAAGCTTGACGGCTCGGATGGGGCAGAGCTGGTGGAAGACACAGCAGACGTCCTAATGACTGGGACAGGAGTTCTGAATGAGTGGCGGTGGCCTGACTTGAAAGGATTGCATGAGTTCAAGGGAGCTTTGCTTCACAGTGCAAATTGGAACGACGCGTTCGATCCGAAGGTGCGTAGTTCCATGCTCTGATGGCAGACTTTGGGCTAATCGTCGCAGGACAAGACAGTTGCAGTCATCGGGGCTGGTAGCAGCGGGATCCAGATTGTTCCAGCACTGGCCGGCAAAGTAAAATCGATGGACCACTACGTTCGGGGAAAGACGTGGATCACGAACCAGATCGGCGAAGAGCTTCTGAAAGAGCGGGGGGCATCGTCTGGCGGCGGCGGCAACTTCGCGTACACGGCAGAGGAGAAGGCCGCGTGGAAGCGAGACCCGGCCGCGTACCTGCAGTACCGCAAAACGCTGGAACGCGGGCTCCAAGGCAACTACGCCATCTCGCAGCGTGCCGACCCCTCGCACGCCAGGGCCCGGGCGGCGTTCGAGCAGCAGATGCGCTCTCGGCTGCAGCCAAAGCCCGAGCTCATCGAGCACCTGATCCCCGACTTCCCCCCCTTCTGCAAGCGCCCGACCCCGGGCCCAGGCTACCTCGAGGCCCTGGCATCGCCCGCCGTCAGCGTCATCCCGACGCCCATCTCGCACGTCGACGCCACCGGCATCTGGACCGCCGACGGCACGCACCGGCCCGTCGACGCCATCATCTGCGCCACGGGCTTCGAGACGGCGCCGGGCGCGGGCCTCCCAGCAGCCATCTACGGCCGCGACGGCGCCGTCAGCCTGCGGGCCAAGTACGCGCAGCAGCAGCAGCAGCAGCCGCGCACGTACCTAGGCCTCTGCACCGACGGCTTCCCCAACTTCTTCCACGCGCTGGGGCCGAGTTCCTTCCAGGGCGCCGGCAACCTGCTCGTCACCATTGAAGCCGCGCACGCGTACGTGGCGCGCATCCTGCGGCGGCTGGCGGCGGGCAACGTCGCCAGCGTCGAGCCCAAGCCGCGCGCCGTCGACCGGTTCGCGCGCTTCTGCGAGGACTACTTCCGGCGGACCGTCTACACGGATGACTGCGGCGGGTGGTATAAGAGCGGCGGCGGCGGCGGCGGACGCGTGACTGCGCTGTGGCCGGGGAGCAGCGTGCACGCTCTGCATGCGCTGCGGGAGGTTAGGTGGGAGGACTTTGAGGTCGAGAGCTGTGATGGGAATGATTTTGGGTGGTTTGGTAATGGCTGGACGGTTGCTGATCGGAGTGGGGACGCTGAGGGGTTGACGTGGTACTTGAATGATACGGGCTTCTTGCACGATGAAGTGGGTGGGACTGGATAATTATACTTCCCTATAGCTCTACCGACTTTGAGTGTGAAGTACTGTCTTGAATGGTAGTGATGCTTAGCAAACCATTGCCGATATTTTTCACCGTCAATCGTTCCTCTCGAGGTGGACTGCAGATAACGGCCAAGTGTATGTCATAGTGCGGTTTGATGGCCTCTTAGAACGGTGTGCGCTTATTTTCTTGGCTAGCAAATAGGAGGCGCAGCTGTACGGTTGATACTCCTTGAAAAGGGGCAAGGAATTCACTTTGCGCAACTCAGAGACAGTCATGTATAGCTTTCACGGCAACCCCGCAATTTGGCCTTCCGAATCCGACGGGATCGTATTGCGCAACCCGAATGCGAGGATGCACAACGAGGCACCAATGGGCAGAAAACGATTACGAGAACACACTGCATCCAATCAAATACGGTAATTGTGGTGTAATCCCCTGAGCCGGCAATTTAACGCCTGGCGAACAAAGATTCAGCCACCGCACCTTAATTGAACCGCAGAGAGCACAGCTGCTCCGATGGGCCCGTAAGGCTGAGAACGGGTCCGAGCATCATCGAACGTAGCAACTCAGCCTCATGTGAGACTAAAGATACAATCGTTCCCCTTTAAGATTGTGAAGTCGTGACGCGGCCCCAGGATCGGCGCGCGGACCCAGCGGTGTTACAGTCGCGCGTATGCGTCGACCAATCAACAGCTCGGGATTACGACGATGCACCAGCGCGGACATCGCTCCAGCTAATAATCGGCGGGCCTGTATTTTGAAACGATGATCGGCGCTTTGTGCAAGCGGGAGAGCAGCGATCCGGCCCCCTTGTGCGACCCTCGTCTTCGGGATCCACGACCGAACGAAAGACGGGGTCGGGGGGAGTGGCCATCGGTGTTGTATATATATCGCAGGAGCGCAGCTTTCCATCTCCAGATCCACACTTCCTCTTTTGCGGAGGACCCTTCCTTACACACAGCAAAGATGGTCCTCGAAGTTATTTCCTCCAGCACTGACAGCACCCTTCACCTGGGGGCGTCGTTGTTTGCTGTCTTTGCCGTTATTGTTTCCATCTTCATTTACTATGCGCAGGAAGAGCGGCCGTACCCAGGTTTCAAACTTATTGGAAAAGAGCCGGGAGAATGGACCAATGCAAAGGCGAAAGAGCGGTTCGTTAAGAACGCCATCTCGATTATGAAGCGGGGTATGGATGAGGTAAGTGGACATGAAAGCACAGAGGAAAGCATACTGTCCTGACACCAGCTGTGTTGTAGTGTCAAGGGAAGGTGTTCCAGGTCATTGGTAAAAATGGGCCTGTCATCATCCTACCACCTTCTTTTACCGATGAAATTCGGAACAACGAGCATCTTTCTTTGACTGGTTTTGGCGCAAGGGTAAGTAAAATGAACCCCCGCGATCTTGTATATGTATGGGTATTGAATGTTTTGGCTAGGACTTTTTCCCCTCCTATCCTGGTCTCCACGTTTTTGGAGAAGGAATCCAAGATCACCACATATTCCAGGATGTCGTTCGTAAGAACCTCACGCAAGCGCTTGGTTCGTTCCTCATGCAAAATCATCACAGAGCGACCGAGGGGACTAACAACACCAGGTGGAATGACGGCCGGTCTTTCTGAGGAAGCTACCAAGGTCATCGGACAGCTCATCCCTGCAACCAAAGGTGGGGCTCCGCCAGACATCCCAGGACAAGAACTCATCTGACGAAAACCTGCTCCACAGACTGGACTCCCATGCAATTCTCCCGCGTCTCCCCCATGATCGCCGCCCAACTCTCCGCCAAAGTCTTCCTCGGCGAGCCCCTCTGCCACAACCAAGAATGGCTCGCCATCTCGATCCGCTACACCGTCGACGCCTTCAACGCAGCGCGCGTGCTGCGCACCTACGCGCCCTGGGCGCGCCCCCTCGTCTACCGCTTCCTCCCCGAGCTGCGCACCGTCCAGAACCACGTCAAGCAGGCGCGCGCCATCATCGAGCCCGAGGTCGCCGCCCGCCGCCAAGCGCGTCAGGAAGCGCTGCGGAGGGGCGAGAAGACGAAGTCGACGGATGCGATTGGGTGGTTTGAGGATGTTGCCGCGGGACGCCCGTTCGATTTCGTGTCCGGGCAGTTGTTGTTGAGTGTCGTGTCGATTCATACGACGTCGATGACGCTGATGACGCTGCTGTACGACTTGACGGCGAATCCGCAGTATATCGATCTGTTGCGGGAGGAGATTGTTCAGGTGCTCAAGGAGGATGGCGGGTGGAAGAAGACGAGTCTGTACAAGATGAAGTTGCTGGATAGCTGCATGAAGGAGAGCCAGCGTGTCCATGTGCTGGGAGCTAGTAAGTGGCTTTTTTTTTTGTCTTCCGAGTCCGGGTTGGTCTTGATGCTGACCCGTAGAAGATGCTATGCAGCGCCGTGTGGAGAAGACCGTCACTCTCTCGGATGGCACCAGGCTGCCTAAGGGGTCTTATATTTCCGTCCCGACCTACCAGATGTTCGATCCCAAGTACTGGGGCCCTGATGCGGAAAAGTTCGACGGACACCGGTTCTTGAATATGCGCAATCAGCCCGGACAGGAGAACCGTTGGCAGTTTGTGACCACCAGTGCGGAGCATCTGGGATTTGGGCACGGTAAGCTTTTGTCGAAGCGCAGCTTTCCTCTTGACTCTCACTGATGATGGGATGTAGGACAACATGCTTGCCCCGGCCGCTTTTTCGCTAGCAACGAGATCAAGATTGCTATTGCTCACTTGCTGTTGAAGTATGATTGGAAGTTTGAGGGCGGGCAGCCGAAGAGTCTTACTGAGTCCGAATATGTCCCGGATCCGAGCGCAAAGATTTTGTACAAGTCGAGGGAGTGCGAGATTGAGCTGTAGTGTGTGAGAATACGGAAGCGCCGGACGTGGTTATGTGTTTTTCGGGTCTCTGTCATGCATCAAAGCGAAATTGTAAACTTTTGGAGTATGGTGATAAGCAACTAGAAGGAGGCAAAGCTTTTATTCGTACACAACTACTTTATGGACAAATGTGCGCGCCGATCGGATTGTATCGCCTAGTTCCAATGAATTATAAGAACATGTAGGTCTTAGCATGCCGAGACAGCAACTCCTTAATGCTCGCAGAAATTAAGTTTCTCGAACACTTGGTCGTCAAATTTAGCCTCAGTCGCCGTTCGCTCAATCATCAGCTCCTCTCTCAGATCCTTTGCCTCCTCCATACCTATCGGCCAGTCATCTACGTTCACGGTGATCATCTCCGTCAGCTCAGCTGGAAGCTCTCCGACTCGCCCCTTGGCAATCTCCTCAGCCCACCAGTCGTTACGCTGCGGCGGTACATTCGCTGTCGAGATGATTCGCTGATGCGGGTCAACGAGGAAAAGGGCAAGGATCTTCCGATGGCCTGGCCTAGAGCGGTCCTGCAGACTGAAGGGCTCGACGCGGTGCTGGAAAACATTTGGAAAGGCAATCAGGCGGCCTTGCTTCGTGAGAACGTGACCTACGTCTTGAATCGAAGGCTGTTCCTGCCTGAAGCCGTAGATATACTCGAGTCCACCCCAATCGAACTGCATACCGTCAGTCAGCCAGCGAATTAAATGGGACTGGGAACGTTCGCTCCTACCTGACCCTCTTGGTTCTCGGTTATATACTCTGTGTCGACACCCTGACGGAATCCGAGGTAGCTATCGGTCACATTGTCGCAGTCGTAGTAGTAGATGGCCGTCGCACAAATCCATTCGTTTTGCATGCCCTCAACGTGCCATGATCCGCCGCGGTAGTTGGGCTTTTCGGGCGTCAGGTGGATGTTTGCGAGCTTGACGATGACCTGAAGACCTTCCGAGGCAAACTTCTGGTGGAGGTCAAATTTGAACTCTTTGGAAGTGTGCTTGCTGTTGTCCTCGGAGTAAGGCTTGGGAGTCGGAAGGATAAGCTTGCGGCCCGAGTCCATTTTTTCGAGTCGAGTGAGTTTCCTATCCTTCGGTTCGGCCGCTTCGTTTCCGTCGTCTCTGTCGTCCTCGCTGTCCTCGTCGTCTTCGTCTTCATCGTCTTCGTCTTCGTCGTTTTCGTTTTCGTCGTTTTCGTCTTCGTCATCTTCGTCTTCGCCATCTTCCTCCTCGTCATCTTCCTCCTCGTCATCTTCCTCCTCGTCATCTTCGTCCGGGTCCCAGCCTAAATCTAATTCGTGCCTGTCACCATGGTAGGTATAGTACGGCTCCTCAAGGACCACGCGTATGTACGAATTGGCCTCATGGTGTTCCGACGTGTATCCCAGAATCTCCTCCCACAGCGGCATGGCAGCATCCATGACGCGCTCGATAAGGGGGTACAGCGCCCTCTGCCTAACTGGATGCAAGTTATTAACATAACTCGTAATCCGCGTCTTCCCCTCCTCCGTGAACGCGACCTCGCACGGCAGCCACTGAAAGTGGTTCGACCACAGCGGCCTGTTCCAGTACCGGCACACCTTGTTCTCGGACCCCCACACCACCTCAATCCACTCGCGCGGCACCGTCTCGCCACAGCCCGCTTCTGCCAAGCAGTCGTCCAGCCCGAGCGTGCGGCCGCCGTCCCCCAGGATCCTCGACCGCCCGTAGACGAGCGGGAACAGCGACGGGTGCACCAGGTCTAGCACCTTCTCGTCCGACCGCGGGTGCCAGTCCTTCTTCGCCTCCGGCACGTCTTCGAGCAGCTCCGCTACCGTCCGCACTAGCTCCTGCCGCAGAGAGTCGGGGACGAGGGTGTCGGACTTGGCGACGGCGGCGCCCGTGTCGAGCACGCGGACGAATCGCTTCGAGGCGTAGACCGCGGCCTTGTCACGTAGCTCGGCGATGCACTGTAAAAAGCCCGTCAGCCCAGACATCACCGTAAACACCAATGGCACTCACAAAGTCGAACATCGCATCGTTGAACCCCTGCCGCGCTGTGTGCGTCACATGCGACCACGACCGCAGCGGCGGCGGTTCGTACACTGCCTCAGTGCGCCACCGCGCGACGATGGCGTCGTCGAAGACCTTGCGCTCCCAGTCCGGCTTGTCGGTGAGGGCGTCCATGACGGCCAGCATGCCGCACTCGCGCTCCGTCACTGGGTCTGGGCTCCAGCCGAGGACGGCGCTGGGGAAAGTTTCCCCGTCTGGTTGCGAGCATATGGGGAGGCCGAAGCCCGGGCGTTGCAGCCGTTTGGCGGTGGTGGTGGTGTTGTTGTCCATGGACAGGGGCTGTTAGTTGGTGGACGCGGGGCGGGAGGAGTGGTGGATGGTGGTTTGGAGACTGCAGGGGACGAGAATGGTGGTTTTTATATAGTATTGGAGCTAAGGTGTCTCAGTGATGGTGTTTGCGGTTGAAAGCGCTCGTGCGCTAGGCAGCGATCGCTAGTGTGGTGGTATCTCGTATTTTTTCAACACTAGTTAACCACCTATACCTTTAGACTTTGGAAATTTTTCTGGGCGAAGGAAATGAATGGTGCTGATGCCTGATTGAAGGTCCACTCAGGGGCAATTCAGCTTGACCAGGTTCAATCCAAGCCGGACTTTGGCTGGACTGTGGCACGAAAGATAAGAAAGGAAGGTGGGGGAGAGAGAACCTGAGTACATCTCAATAGTATTGGCCAATACAAATATCTAACTATTTTTTTTCAGTTCTCTAGGTCAGTATAAAATGTCTATCTTTTCTCATCTACCGGCAATGATGTTGCTTTTATGCGTGGGGGGTTTCGACGGCTTCACTGTTTTCTTTGGATCCTCTGGACGGGCACGTAACTCATTCCTGCCCGACAGATCTCTCTTGGCCAGTGGTCATGCTAGGAAGCTCAATGACTGTGACGTCACATGCTCCTTCTCCTTTTACGTCTTTCCGATCGTGGTGGTGGAAGGCAGCATCAATTTCTTCTAAGGTCCTGCCGCGAGTCTCGGGCATCACGAACATGCAGCCAAGTACCATGACAAGGGAGCACGCACCAAAGAAGAAATAGACACCGAATGGCGATCGGTCAAGGAAGACAGGAGTCATCAGAGCAACAGCAAAATTTGCGAACTGTTGATGTCAGTCGTTGTCAATTTGCAGGACTTGGTCAACTTACCCAATTGGAACTTTGCGCCAAGCTGCATGCGATCGGTCTTGTCTTGATTGGTTGAATCTCGCTCGTGTAAATCCGGATGGCGATGCCCCATGACGCGTTATACGCGACGGCGAAGACGTAGATTGTCACAATGACAACCCACCGTGCTGCTCCATGTGTGGTGTGTACGCTACCAGAGGCGTACAGGGATCCGATGAGAAACATGCAAAGAGTCATCAAAAGCCCTCCCCAAATCGTTGAGGAACGCCTCCCCCACCGGTCGGAGAAAAGGGTGGCAGGCACCGTGGCGACGAGTATGAGAATGGCTGAGACCCCGGACGCGAGAAAACTGGCCTGTTCAGAGGTCAAGCCCGCTTGTTCAAACAGGAGCGGCGCGTAATACAGGACGCCGTCAATTCCTGCAAGCTGTTGGCCGGCCATGAGAGTGCATCCGATTATGGTTCTCTTTCGAACGTCTTTGTGCAGGGCTTTGGAAAAGTCTCGAAGGGTGTTGCGAATGCTTTGCAGCAACCCTGTTTCCGGAGCTTTCTCCTCTGGTCTCGCTGCCGTGTTGCTGAATGCCAGTAATTCCACCTCCGCCATCGGGAGTCCTAGGCGCGCAGCAGCTCTTGCAGCATCTTTCTCTCTACCCAAAATAAGTAGCCGCCTGGGGGATGCCGGGACCAGCGTGCAGCCTGTAGCGAATATGAAGGCCAGGAAGGACTGTATGGCGAGTGGCAGCCTCCATGAAGCAGAGGATCCAAGCGTCGATGTTCCATAGGAGACAAAGTACCCGACAGCCAGACCAAGGCACGTCGCGAACTGCGGTATCGAAGCAAGAGGTCCGCGTCTTTTTGCGGGTGAAATTTCGCATATGTATACGACGCTGATGCTGAGGAAAAAGCCTTCTCCTAGTCCTGCAACAACTCTTCCGCAGATGAATGCTGCAAGGCTCGGGGCTGAGGCTTCGATCGCAGCACCGATGCCGAAGACCAACCCACCGAACATGATGGTACGCGGTTGGCCGTAGATATCCGCAACATTCCCGCACACCAAAGACGATATCGCGGCCGGTACGAGTATACTGGAGACGAGGACGCCATGGATTGTAGAGCTGAAGGATCCGAAGGTTTCGATGAAGCTGGTCATGTTGGTAACCGGTCCAATGGATCCTGTATCCATGCTGCTCAAACCGTCAGCTCTGCATCCGCGGACCTTCATCAGCGAAACCCATACCCGAAAATGAAGGCGCCGATTGAGACTATGATTGATATCCGAACATACGCCGGTACGGCAAAAAGCCGTGATGGTGAAGGGATCGCCATTTTGCCGGTTTGGACAGGGAAAGGGCTTGGCACGAGAGTCTTAATGTGGAAGACTCTGCAGCCCGATCTCAGCATTTCTTTTAAGTGAATTGTCAACTTCACCTCGGCCGCGTTATCGTACGGAGCCTGTCGCCCTTTGCCATCGGTGGCACCGTGCGAGCGGGAGGGGTGACCCTATCCGAAGATAAGATTTTTCCGAGCTTACTAACGGAGCTAGTCGAGCTACGAACTGGAACGTACTATTCACACTCAGTCTTGCACCTGTTTGTTTCTCTGGCTGTTGAATTGAGAATTCCTTGCCATTGACGTTTGAAAATTCCTCAGCAACAACTTGGCCATGCATATTCTCGTACTCAGCCATAACCGAACTCCACATCACTCACTCACAAAACACTAGGTAACAAACGACGACGGCCCGCCATCCGACCACTCCTCCCCCTACGTCCACCCTCTCGTAACCGCCCTCGAATCGCACGGCCACCAAGTCTCCGTCATCCTCCCCAGCACCCAGCGCTCATGGATCGGCAAAGCCCACATCATCACCGACATCCACACCACCACCGCCTTCCATCCCGCCCCTAATCCCCGCAGCACCTGGACCCTCGTCAACGGCACCCCCGCCTCCTGCATCCAGCTCGGCCTGAACAACCACCAGCACCCCGGAGCCGACATCACCACCCCCATCGACCTCGTGCTCTCCGGCCCCAACTTCGGCAAAAACACAACCGCCGTCTTCGCCCTCAGCAGCGGCACCATCGGCGCAGCCATGGAAGCGGCGCTGTGCGGGAAGAAGGCTATCGCGGTGAGCTTCGCGCATGCCGAGGACGGGACGTACGATGTCGCGGAGGCGTGCGAGCATGCTGTCAAGTTGGCGGAGCATCTGTATAGGACGTGGGACGAGGATGTGCATGTGTATAGTGTGAATGTGCCGCTGGATGGTGGGAAGGGGAATGGGGGGAAGAGGAGGGTATTGTGGACGCAGGTGCAGCAGAATGGGTGGGGGAGGGATAGGGCGTTTCGGGAGAAGGAGGTAAAGGCGGGGGAGACCGGGTTCGAGTGGGCGCCGCCGAGGTTTGGAGATGTTGCGGAGGGGATTGGGGCGAGTGTGGCGCTGGAGGATAGTTGGGCGATTCGGAATGGGTTTTCGAGGTGAGTTTGTTTGAGAAGGGATGGTGTTGGGAGAAACTGACTGGATGTTGTAGTGTTACGCCGTTGCGAGCGAATTTCATGCATGTGACGCGGGTCGGAGAGCTGGACTTCTGAAAGTTGGGCGGGCATGGATGAACTGTCGTATACCATCCAGTGCCTGTGTTAACCGAATATCATTGGGGATGGATGGCGCAGATCTCGCCCGCCGCAAACGTTCGTAGAATGATAGAGTCGGGTTTATTTGAGTGAGTAACAGTTGTTTTTAAATTAGAATGAGATAGCTATCGATTCGTGAGTCGTAATGCCTTCCCGGGTTTAGTCATGCATGCCCCTTCTCACTTCACCCGTTCTTTCTAAGTCTATGCTTCTTGCTGCACCATCCCGCGCTGCTACTGTAGCATCAATGAAATTAAAGTCCCACGTAAATGAGTAGAGTATATGACTTTCAGGGCTTTTGCAACCACTACCATTCACATAGTAGTGGAGACAGATATCGAATCCGCAATTAGGTGGTGATCAATCGAGACATCCTATTCAATTAGTTCTGGGCTGTCAGAATTGAGCTTCATGAACGTACGAAATACCGGCCTTGGGCGGTACGTCCCCTGCGGAGATTACAGTCCAGCCGTTGGTGTCTTTCGGACTGTTCAAGATTTTGTTTTGGGTGAACCATATTTCCAGAAACACCGGCCTGGAGATGCCTGGGTGCTTATGTTGAGCAGAGGCAATAGTTCCCCTTGTTGTAACAATCCTTCCACGGGTCAAAGTTGTCATCGTCGCATCTACAACAATCTGTGACACGTTAGGGGAGAGACATTTAGATAGAAAAGCTGAACTCACGCGTATACGATCCTAACGCAATCGGCTTCCGACAACAGTTGTAGACGAGACCAATCGTTCCCAAGCATTGCTTGCATCAAAGCGTTCGCAACTTTTGACGGTCCTGGTCCGGGTCTTCGAGATACTCTGCAATGCACCAGGTCGTTTGTTGGACTGCAAGGTTGGCGGCGGCAGTTACCAGGTCCTGTGCCGTGTTCACACCAAGGTTATGTGCCGTAGACCCAGTGCCGGGATTTGCGATATGAGTACCATCGGAAGCAACAATATGATTGGTTTCCGTCATCATTCCGCCATAGAAGTCCTGAGCGGCTTCCTGGGGTTGTGACATCATGTCCTGGAGACCGTCCGCGGGCGTTGGAGTTACTGACCCATAAACGCCATCGATGCCGTAGTCGAGACCGACCCCGACTACATTGCCGATCAGAAAGGCCGTTCCAGGTATACATACGTCCTTCCAGTCAGTTTTGTGAAGCTTCTCCTGACGTCTCTGCAGCTCTTCTTGGATCATCTTGAGTTTGCGGTTGGCAACACGCCATTTCCGCCCTCCGATTGCCGAAAAGGCGAGGCTTGCACCGAAGGTGAACACGGCCCAGCCCACGCCAGACCCAACCGTCAACCCGCAGCTGACCTGTCTCCTTGTTTTTGCAATCTCCTGCTTCTTCAGGTCTTCTGTTGATGCTTTTCGCAATTTCTTCCGGTATTCCTCTTCGTTGAGACCGAAAAAGCCTCCGTACCCGAATGTCATTGAGAAAGATTGGTGTGCGATTGATGAACTAAGGTTGAAAGAGGATAATGCGGATGCGCTGTGTAAACTGGCAGATGTAGAAAGTGGAGTGAGTGGTGGATTACCTTGAACAATTTATCTATCATGTTTCCTCTCCATGCCACGAGCCGCTCCAGCCCTGCGGCACTAGGATCTACGTGATCTATGCCAAGCTTCATGAACCATGGTTCATGGCTTTAACATTTAGTTCAGTCTTGGCGCGGCTGTGTATTTCCCGCAGTGTCTTGCGAAGCAATAACGGGTAGCAAAAGTCGACAACCTCCCCCACACTTATATAGGTATGTGAATCATGTAGTTCGGAGTTGTCATATACAGGGTCTCTATCGGAAGTTTGGGCCTGTCGCGAATTGTGACACAGTAAAGTGTTTCTACAGCCCATTGTATTGCGGTGTCATGCTACAACTATGAGTTGGATGACGCTAATATAGCCTGGTGGGCTGTGATGAACACAAGCCTTTTTCAGTAAAAAATAGATATGAAGCTACTGCGAATCCAACCTTACGTGCTATGATATAATTAGGTCGACTAGGTTGCGGGTATGCGGCTAAAACTTTCGAATTGGCGCTTCGCAGATAAGGCTGTGACGGGTGACGACAAGCTTTGGATGCTCTGGAACCTCATGGCCGGAGAGGTTGTGCCGGCGAGGAGAGTGGGGGCCCGCGTGCCGCAGTCTGTGGTAAGGATTTGGGCGTAAGCGTCGTCAGATATGCAGCTAGTGCCATTTTTGGGTAAGAGGATGACGTGCTACGCTCCCCAAAAACACTAGACATAATGCCAAGTCGTGCTTAGTTCCAGCGAATTTATCAGTGAAAATGCATGTTGCATGTCGACACAGGGCACTGTGGTGAGAAGAGAGTGCGTACTGCGGGAGGGTGAGGTTGTGCATCTCAGTGGATAAAAAATGTTTCAATACTTTACATGGCTCGATACTCCATTGCCAACTCCATTGCGGCGTTGCCGGTAATGTAACGGAAAATTTCTCGATTTTCCTGCTGGTCGTTTGTCCGATTGGGTGTCTATTCAATTATCACGTACTATACCCGGCTTCAAAAACCGGCAACAACTTAACGGCTTTGACAACACCGCTTAGCATGAGACCCGACACACCATTCATCATGAACACCAAAATCTTAGCTTGCGTCTTAAGGACATTGCTTGTACAGGATAATGCCAAATACGACCTGATCTTGAGGAAGAGAAGCGCATCCAGACCATTACAGTCTCCCCTGTTTCGACTTTGCAAGTAGGTACCCAGCCATTATTGGACGGCAAATTATTCGTTCTGATGGTTGCCCGCGTCAATGGTGACTACCAGCATTGCAGGGGGTTATCTGTTACCGGCTTCGGCGCCGAAATTGGTTCCAAACACGAGTCAGCCGTGCATACGTTCTGGAAGCCATCAGTGTCGCACAGGAGGCTGGTATTGGTTGATTGTGTTGCCGGCGCGTTTGCCGCCGCTTACAGGGGGGGTATTGCAGCCGACGGCTAGCGTGTATTTATTTTCGACTCTGGACATGGGTATTTGAAGCTATCATCTGGATGCAAATGTAGAATTAATAATTATACATTCACGTCCGGACGGTAGCTTCAACTATCCATGGCTCTTCTCTTTATTTTTTTTGAAAAAAAAAAGAAAAAGACCTGAGTAGTAGTTACACTATGTTTCAGGGTCTTGTTGTTCTTCGCGCTAGCCGGCGGCTGCAGTACCCCTCTGTAATCGCTCTGCGCGTGACCAATGGATGTTGGTGGGGCGCTTGTGTCATGGCTGCGGCACAGAATTCTGACAGACCTTTTGATTCCACAGGTGTACCTAGCGAATATCTCCTCGTCTTTACTTGCAATTTCTCGGTTTTTCCAGAGTATTTACATTGCTTAAAAGGCCGCAAACATACTTGCTAAACCTCTTTTACTATGGACCTTACATAAAAGGAAAGCGAGCCACATATTTAGTATTCGCTGCGCCGCATACCAAGCGAGTTTCCACAATTGGGGGCCGTCCATCTTCGGATTATTTCTCTGATGATCAGTCAAGAAACACCCGGAACACCCCGTTCTGACACACAGACACTCGTCAGTAGCGTGGTCAATCGTTCATTCTGAGCCAACCGCGCGCGCGATGGCGAAAATCTGAAATTAGGTAAGCTAATCGTCGCGGGTGCGATTGGCATCAAATCATGCATCCAATCGCGCGCGCCTAAATGGACGGATGATTGACCAAACTGGTCTGAAACACGCTTATCCAGCGCTTGTTACTCATTCAATCAAGCTATAAGCGGGCTTGCTTGATCAATGGGACTTTACACTCTCCGATGCCTGCAAGCACCCTTCAAGGGCCGCTTAAGCTTGCTAAGCGCGCTTGTTGAGAGCCCTCTCAGCCACTCTCTAGCAGGGATAGCCAATCATAGAAAGCTTCATGTCTCAGCAGACGACAGATAAAACTTCTCCAGATCTCTGCAACGGCTGTGCTTATTCTACATAAGTGCCAAATTCAACGTATAAAGATTGTCCTTGTCCTTACACTTTGTTGCGCACGGTCTAACAAGCCAGGCCTGCGGAACAGCCAACCCCTATTCAATCCTTTCACAAGCATCGTTGTCGGTCGCACTTAGTGGCTACTGCTATTACTGTCGAAATGGCAAGCACGTACAACCTCGCCGCACTTGGCGACCTACCTCCGCCGCCTCGCGAGAATCTTTTCGCTGCTGCCAGATACATGACACGCCTTGCTGAGGCTAATGGGATTGCTATTGCTTTGATAGGAGGGTTGGCAATGAACATCCGCGGTTCGATGCGTGACACTGTGGATATTGATCTCGTGCTTGGGGCTCGAATGATTGATATCAACGCAATCTTCAGACAGCAGCCACGGTAGGCAGATAACCCTATTACTGAATCAAGTTGAACATGATAATAATTTTATAGACTTGCTATTCCAAACACAGTCACCCTTGACAATATAACTAAGGTGTTTGTACACACTGGTCCAAAGTACGGAGATCTCGACTGCAGCACGAATTTCGACGTTGAGGCCGATGTCATGGCAGAAGGTACGTTATTTAATTGACTCCTACTTTTCTTCTTGTTCCCCCCAAAAAAAGAAAAAGAAAACAGTATAATTGTAAGGGTTGGTCAATTTAGAGGCCAAAAGACCCCCCTCATTTATTACTGGGTTGGACCTCATTCAGGTTACCGTAGTATCTACCATTTACTCTTGGAACCCACTCACAGACACTACAAAGAATGAAAAGCTAACAGACGGCACAAGGTCATTGGGGGACACCAAGTTCAATAGCCAACCATCAGCAACACTACGATGTCGAAAACCTGACTGGTCACCCAGAGTCCTTTCCCCTTCTTGATTTATTCTCTGCGATGAAGGCGAAGTTGTATGCCTACCAGGAACGAAAGGCCATGAAAGACTTTCACGACATCAAGTTTTTGTTGGATCACTATGGCAACGAAATCAGTCGCTTTTCCGATAAGCTGGACGAATCCAACTGCTCATCTTTGCTTGAGAGCATGGAAAGTATGGAGCTGGTCACTCAGGAGGAGTTCAATCGATACATAGACATGTTTGGCATGAAGCCACTCCAAGGCAAGTAGCGGGACCTCCTATCTCTTTATCCGAGGTCGCCAATCACACTATGTGCACCGGAGAGAAATCGTCTTTTTTTGTTCAATCAATGACTGTCCTATCATTTTCTTGCTGGCTACGTACGTGTTTTCGGCACGAGTCTCTTCTTATGCCTCACCAGAGGCCTACTAAATTGTGAGAGTCTTGATGGTAAGGCCACTGGCAGCCGGCCTGCCCCTCTGTTGGTTCCCAGGCGTGGCCAGCCTGCTGGAGCGACTGCCCGCATTTGCAGCAGTCGTTGCCATCTCTTTTGGTCTACTAAGGGCCAGCTAGCGCAGGATGAGGGAAAGTACCGACGAAGTCCCTCCGGGAATTAGCGAGATTTTCGCGTTCTGATCCTGGGATCTTCGTCCCCTTCACGCCGCCATCTCGTCACCATGCCTTCTCTATACTTGATTCCTTGCCTGCTTTTCTTTGCCTCCACAGATGCACTTTCCATCCATGTCCCTCGCCGTTTTGATATTTTCTTGAAGCGCTCCTCTTCAGTTGGCTCTCGTCCCCGCAAACATGATTCTCTCCACAGCAACCAATCTTCATCGATCGTGCCGTCGAGATGCAGGTTTTGTTCTCCCCATTCCGGAGTAAGATTCATACCGTCAATCAAGTCTTCCAGATCCATAAAATTGCCCGTATCCAAAAGGCTTTGGGCGAAGACGTGAAGTTGTGGGTATGGAATGCCGTTGTCGCTATACTCGATGTCTTGAGATTCGCAGACGATGTGGCAGGCTTTCGAGGTCAGCAGAGTAAAGAATAACCGAATTCCGTTGAACTTGAAGCGCGGGTATAAGTGTGACATGTCGCGATTCCGCTTCATAGTGGAAGACATGAAGGGTTCAAAGCGCTCTTTCTCGGTCCGAATCAAGTCTGCAGCCTTGTCGAGTTGTTCGGTGGGGACACATATCATCCAGTCCTACATGTTATTAGAACCTGACAAAGAAACTGGACAGTTCACATACGATCATCGTTCGGCTGGTTCCATAATAGATGAGAGGTGGTTCCGCAACCATGCAACATGGCACACCCGCGTCTTCGAGTATTTTGACAACCTCGGCGATTTGCCGCACCCCATTGTTTTCACCACAAGGCTTATCTCCAGGATACCCGATCACTGATACATGGCTGTTAGGTGACTTGACTGCACCGGGCGTCGTAGGTAGACGTTCGGCTGTGGTGACGACAACGACGGGACGAGCTTCGCCTATTGGCGGATCCATGGGCGCATTCCCGTCTTGGCTTGTCGGTTCATCTGTTGCACTCATGGCGTGTGGTAGGCTCACTGTCATTGCGGTCGTCGTTGGCGTGTCGTGAGGTGGGGAAAGGTTAAGTATTTTAGGTCAGATTTTAAGCGAGATCAAGTGCAGCTTCCAATTCAAGTGCAAACGAAAGTTCCAGCCAAAACGTGCCAATTTCAACGTTTTATATATGAATATTGAGGATATACGACCGTTTAGCGCCGTCAGTTGTAGCTAACTTCTGCTTCGTAGTGAAGATGCGCGGATTGGCTTAATCACAACCTTAGTCGTTGTTGTTGTCGTTGTTGTTGTTGTTGGGGGCGGCGGCGACGGCACGAGTAAGCGCGCGCCAAAGTCGGCGAGGCAGCGCACCAGGACACGAGAGGAAAGTAACGCCCGCCCCCTGATGCAAATGCCAAATCTCAACTGTCAACCACATGATTTTTCGAAACACTCAGCACTCTTCTATTGCGACATGTGCTGTAGCTGCTTCGTAGTTAGCTAAGTCAGCAGAGCAGAGTATAAAGCCACCATAAAAGCAGGCTGAGGCGCAAAGCTAAGGAGGTGAACGGGTGATGTATTGAGCTACCAGAAAGAAAGCACTAAAATAGCCCCCTTAGCGATCGCACCTACCAACAGCGTGGAGGATTTGCCGCGTCGTCGCACAGGTTCTGCTGCCAATTTCGAGGATGAACAAATCCCCGGCGCCCTTGCACACGAGCATGCCTAAATACTTGGTCATTTTTATTGTTGAATCTCTTTCCAAAAACGAGATAGCTGCGAGAAGTACGTTATTGTGTAGTTATTAATTCCGCATTTACATCCGGACGATAGATTTAACTACCCACGGCTTGATAAAAAAAAATGAATTCATGCTAGCCGCCGGCTGCAATACCCCCTTACAGGGCCATCATGCTTCCAGGTGCTTGATTTGGTTGGTATGCTTTTCAGGAAGTTGATGTAATTGATTGGCTGCCTGGATTTCAAAAAACTGAGGCGAACCAGGAAGTCGTGGAGGAGGTGTTCTCAGACAGAGGATCACGTCATGCACTAATGAACCAATAGATAGTCTGTGACTGGGCTTGATGAAATCAAGATTTCGTAGACTCGATGCTATTGGCTTATGGGGCAGGCAAGGACTAACGATTAATTGGGTAGTTTCGGATAACTCGTTGCCATGCATGCTTACTGCTGCCTAACGACAAGGATCCTGGGAACACAAGGATCAGTTTGTTGCTATCAGCTGAAGCGGGGTCACGCAGCACTCGTTAAGGCGCCATCGAGGATCCGCGCGGCAGCGCATCCTCTCTTTGTCGAAGTCTCCTTTCTGCAGCCACGTCCTATGCTGCACCAAACGTTGAATTTGTACTTCCTAGCAGTCCCTGGCTGCTCATACCCCATCAGATTGGAGACCGGACTCAAAATTTGTCGAATCACTTGAGTAACGTCTCGACCTGGAACAAGAGATGGAAGAACAAGACCGTGGGCGAAAACGGGCGGAAATATCCCCCGTAGATGATGAGGAAGAAAGACCAGAATCCCGAGCAAACAAACGTCGCAATTGTTGCTATCGACCAGATATCAGGGAAACTGCTGATGTAATCCGCTGCATCACTTGTGGAAGACCTATATCAGCAATCGCGGCCCAGCAAAATCCGTCATCAGTGGAATCCACCCACGGTGAGAGAGATGAACCCAAAGGTACCCAGCCAGAAGAGCACCGGTTGGGAGATCAAGATGCAGTATCGGTTTCTGAGTCTGCCACCTTATCACATGAGCTAAATGAGCGATTCTCAAGGGCTGATAGGTCCATGGAATTCGTCGCCTTACAAACAAGCAAAAAAGAGATCCGTATATTAGTGCTTGAACCAGGGACTCCAGAACAGCCACTTGCTATGAGCATTGCTCATGCATCTTTAGGATCGAGCCATGAGCAGCCAGAGGAGTATGAAGCAATATCTTACACATGGGCCGACGAAGATGGGCACTACATCTTTTCGCGAGCGGTGCGTTGCGGCGCGCACGAAGTGTCCGTTACAAAAAACTGCGAGGCCGTTCTGAGACGTCTACGACTTGAGAAATCCCCACGAAGAATTTGGATAGATCAACTCTGCATCAACCAGTCGGATCTTGCGGAGAGAGGACACCAAGTTGGGTTGATGCCGGAAATATACTCACGTGCATCTCAAGTTCTCATATTCTTAGGTGAGAACACTGATTATGCCGGGCTTGCCTTCTCCTCAGCGAACGACTTCGCTGCAAAACAATCAACGGTACCGGGAGACCTTAGTGTCGCACCCCCTTCTTGGTCCCCTCTTCTGAATGAGACTATCTGCCGTCTCTTGAAGTGCTCCTGGTTCACTCGGGTGTGGGTTCTACAGGAAGTGGCTTGCGCTTCGAAGGCCTATTTACTAAGCTCAAAGGCCAGTGTCTCTTGGAGCGAGTTTCGGGCATTCATCGATAGCTGGCACGCTGAGCTCCAAACGCTGGCCTTTCAAGATCTGACCGCCGACGGCCAAATCATGATACCTTCAAAACTCCCTGGCGCGCTCAACATCAACTTGCGACATTCGGCCCAGCCGCACGAACTGCTTGACCTTCTCGTCAGTGCAAACGACTGCAACGCCGGTGACCCCCGGGACAAGGTCTTCGCACTGTATGGAGTGGTTCTCTCGGCACATTGCCACGGCCTTGTAGCCGATTACAGAAAATCACCCAAAGAAGTTTTCATCGAAACGGCCTGGTTCACGATTCGGCAGCTGAGAACCATAAGGGTACTCTCATACGCTACGGGAGGTCACCCGACGACCCTCAATTTACCTTCGTGGGTTCCGGATTGGAGCACGGGCCGTGGGCGTCCGCTCAACGAGCAGCTGAAAAATATCCACGAGGGCAACTGGAGTTCCTCATTCCGCAAAGCTGAGCCGTTATGTATTGGCAACCAAATATTCGATTTTTCCAGCAGTGCAAATCCAGTCGTCCTGACTGTGCGCGGCCGTTGCCTTGGTTCAGTCACCAGGATGGTGCCTCCCGAGTCTGGCAGCCGAAGACCTTCCGGCGGCTCCAAACTCCCACCAAATCTACAGTCATGCCTTCGATGTGCTGTCAAGCTTGGAGCAGTCGTTGGGTGGGCACAATCTCACCATCATGTGTTCCATACGGAATCCTCAGCGGGATTTAGCATCAGCAAAGCCGATGTCGGAGATCAGATCTGGCAATTTGATGGCGCGGATGTTTTGTTTGTATGCAGAGCCTCTCAAAATGGCGTGATACTAATTAGCGAATGCTATTTATGGGGGCTTTCTTACCATGAATGCTGTCAATGGGATCCTTGCAGGGCAGATGAGGCCGTTGGGTGCAATCATTGCAGCGGATTTCGCCACACGCCAATCATGAGTACATTACTGCATTAAGACGAGCCCAAATTCAGTTGGAACACAAGAGCAGGGTAGCATTTCAACTCATAGCATTTCATTGATTGGCAAGAATTATTGGTTTGCAGCTTAGTATCCAACTTCTAGATTTCTGTTGTAATTCTAGAATTTGTCCAATTCCATTCTACCAGTGTAATACCCATACTACTCGTAACCACCAAATAGACTTGTAAACAACACCGATAGCCAAGTTGTGCATGGATGCTATTGGATAATCATTTGTACCTTACGGGTAGTGGAAGTGTCTGGATGCTCCAGCGCGCTGTTTTACGGGAGTGAAGATGCCCAACTTACGTCCCGCTTCTAGTCCACCTGCGCCCCCAGGAAACTACTCCGCCATGTGTCTCATCCCTTACAGCGCCCGCAGTAACGCGCTCATCGCTGCCTTGCCCGCCGTAGACATGCGCACCATGCTAAACATATCCGACACCTTGCCCAAATACCACCACTCTCAGGAGATCGGGTACCATCACAGTGGTACCCAGCCACCATCGGCGTCGCCGTATGGCCACGGGCGCGAGTTACCGTTGCTACGTTTGATGGTGAGGGGCACAGCGAAGTGTTGCGCGTCAGAACTGTCGAAGGCGCGAATCGCGACCCACTCCTGGACGGTAGACGCCGAAGCGCGGGCCATGTTTGAGTTCACACCGTGAGAAATTTCATATGGTCGGACGTCTGGGTCAAAGCCAGCCAGCCACATTTGAACAGAAAGCTACGTGCTTCTCAGTATTGTTGAACGAATTCTCTGAATCTATATCGTGTTCCAGGCAGCGAGTCCACGATCGCACTACATATCTCTGAAAGTTTACCTAGCCCTTCCAGGGCATCATACTAGAAAGGGAAACTCCTATTACATGTCTCTGAGCGGCACAGCATCGAGAACATGGCGGAAGTTACCGGCCCCTTGCAGTTCAACGTCCTTGCCACCCGGTTTCACGGAGTCACCGGCAGCTATGGACTCGATCTGCACGCTATCTTTTTCTAGCGTCACATTTCGATTGGGAGCTTAAACCTGGATGGGTAACCCTGCTGTGGATCTCCCCAACTGCCGCCCCACATGAAGAAGTCAGATTTCGTTGTGCCGGAATCACACCACCATTATGCAAGTTTGACCACCCCTTGGTCTCTTAGAGGTTGTGGTGGAGCAGCTGGTTCCACTCACGGACGTGGTGTGTTCAGCTTACCCTCATTGCTGACTTACTTCCCAGTTTACTGTAGAGCTCTCCCATCACACTCGTCACTTCTTGTCACCGAAGCACCCGCGTATGAGAGATACTGATTGCCTTTAAGAGGGTGCAGAAGGTGCCTTTCTGCAATAATGTATCTTTTCCAACTGAAGACCCTATCAGTATCGGCCTTCAAAATGCGCTTCTCAGGGGCTGAAACAATAACCACGATGAGCACTTTGACTACCATTCATCCTCCAGCCTAGTGATTCTCGCACGAGGGGATTAAGATACAATACAGACAACAGGATGTGAATGCTTATCAGAATCTGTACCGCGAAACATTTCACGGCGAACGGTTATGTTGCGGTGTTGCAGGCCACGTCTACCAACCTAGCCAAAGTGACGACCCTCTATCGACAAAGCAAAATAGTATACTTGTTACCCAGGTATCCGTGACGGCGCAGGCGGCTGTGAGTCCACTGGACCTGTTGGAAGCCGGGAGATCGTCGTGGGCAGCGCGGGCAAGCACCCAGCTTCACCACCACAATGTCTATCACCCGGCAGGTCTCTCCTACTATACCTTTATGTTGTCTTTCAAACTCATCAACGTCCCTCTCTGCTAAGCTTAGTCTTCATGCCGCTGCATCGCTCGACAGCGGTAGCAAGAGTGTTCCCGGTCGTCTGGACACCGCCCTGCCAGGTGCGTCTCACCTCGCCCGAGCCAAGCAACGTTCGCCGTCTGGAATCTCTATATCGCTGTGGATGGATATGGGTGTCAGATGGAGAGTGCAGTAGATGGCGCGGGGTGGATGAGCTGCATCGTGTCGGACATGATGTGAATGGGGAGTAATCGGCCTTTTGCGAGGCGTATCAGACGAGGAGATCGAGATGCCATAGCCTCTTGCTCTGCAGCAAGTGAAGGGGAGGAAAGTACGGCAAGTGGTGGGAACTATGACACCTTGAAAATTCAGTAGCTCCAAGAGGGTGATATGTGTGCAGAAGACCATTACATGTCGGAAATGCAAACGATTGAACGTACAGGAAGTCAAAATTATGTCGAATTCTGGGGAAGAGCTTACTGGAAATCAACGTCCAATAATCGTCTCATCACGTAGCAGGTTTCACGGCGTTGAGATTCAATGTGGGAGAAAGTGCCTTGCCGGAGAAACCCCAGAATTTTGGAAATGGCAGGAGATCCCGGGCTGACGACGACGAGCGGGATCTTTCCAGTAGATGCCGAACAAGAAACGCACCAACCATCCCTTAGGGAAAACCAATCATCCGATGCTAACGGACGCAACGGCGCTTCTAAAGATGTATCGCACTGTATCATGGAAGCGCAGAGGTGCTTCTTCTGCCCTCCGCTTTCACGCTCATTTCCAAAGAGTCCATCCACTACCCTACCCCGTTCGTGGCAGATACTCCCTAGCCAAATGTAATGAAATAGGCAATAGATAGTAAATGGGACGTACATACAGTCGCGCACAACTACAAGGGCGGCGAATGCTCGGCGCTGCCCCTTCGACGCTAGCGTTAGCGTTAGCATAGAAGCTTAGCTCTAAAGCATAGATCTTATAGGTGCCCCACCAAACGGGGTCCTATTCGTAACACCGGTCGGGCTAGCGTCAAGTAGCGTACCGCTGGACCGCACTTCACCGCTGCATCTCCAGCAGGGAAAAGAAAAAGTCCTCTTCATATTAGTGTGCGGTGTTAATCTTTGCAAGAGCTAATCAGCACGGAACGAAATATGCTTAGATATTGGAGTTTATCGACAAAACTTGAGCTTGGTGGCTCATTTGCGAAGGCTCGTTGGTAGAATAGGATGCATGGTCTGTGGACTGTCTCAGCCAGCGGTGCGCCACAACCATTTGCTGACGAATATGCGCATACACCGCCGAGCGCGATGTACGTACGCAAAGCCACTATTCCACAGTTTGTCTCAAGCTCGTCCGTACCAATTCAGCACAGCGACTGACTCTCTCAGAAATCGTCGATGGCAACGTGGGATGCATGGTCGGTGAGATGTCTCAGCCAGGGAAGCGCCACAGAGATTTGCTGACGAAAGTTTCGAGAAAGTGCTCATGCACTACAGAGCGTGCTGTACGTATGCACAGCCACTTGTTGTGGGTTGGTTACGCATTCATCCTTCTACACCATCAGAGTAGCCCACTACGGCAAAGCGCAGCTCCCTTGCTAACTGGATACAGTAATTCGCTGCCGTCACGATGCTTCTATGCTTGTGGAATCTTCCGAACAGAGAGCAGTCCAGACGGAGTCCTCACGGTCTTCCTCTGAGACACGACAGTGGAAAATGGGTATATAAGAAGTGAAGGTCAATCCAAGTTACAGCCATCATCACCATCACACTCTTTCAGTCTCTCACTCCAATACACTCGCTCTTCGCAACTCTTCGAATCACTTCGAACAACACTCACTCAACCAACCAACAAAATGAAGGTCTCTGTCAACGTCATCCTCGCCGCCTCGGCTGTCTTCATGGGCGCTCTCGCCGCTCCTACTGGTGCTCAGGCTGGCCAGACCTCCAACCAGGTCGGCCAGACCTCCTCCAACCAGGTCTCCTCCAACCAGGCCTCCTCCAACCAGGCCGGCCAGACCACCTCCAACAAGGTGTCCACGTCCTCCACCCAGTCGACCTCCTCGACCTCGGCCAGCGATGTCCTGAGCAGCTGCGCCAGCCAGATCAAGGTCTATACCGCCAACATCAACTCGACCTGCTCCGCTCTTCCGGACTCGCCTTCCTCGACTGAGAAGACTGCTGCTATCGCCGCGATTAAAACTGAGCTCAACGACATCGTCGACATCATCACCTCGACCACCACCAAGGTCGGCAAGTGCAGTAAGACCAACGTCCAGAAGCAGCCCCTCATCAACCACTCCGAGGAGATTCTCTTCGAGGTCTTCGGCACCCTCCAGGGCGCCGTCAACAAGATCGGCTCCACCACCCTCAAGTCTCTCGGCAACGCCGTCACCAGCGTCGACAACGGTCTCTCTTCCCTTCTGGTCAACGTCGAGGAGGTCCACTCCGGTGTGGTCAAGGCCGCTTGGGGCGCCTGCAACAACATCATCTCCACCCACTTCTCCGCCGTCGCTCAGCCCATCCTCGCTGTTGGCACCACCCTCAGCAGCGAGTGCAGCTGCACCCACTAAGCGCGCACCGCGCTTGACCCTCTCTCCTCGCTACTCGCTGGATTTGGACAGTAGCGAGCGGCTTCGCGCCCCCGGCAGACCGACAAAGACCATGGTTTAGCGACCGTTGTGTTTGGACCCCCAAAAAAGCGTTGATGGCACCTTCACTTTGCTGTCACACATTCTCTTAATCGTATAGACTTTTCCTTTTTAGACTTTTGCATAGATAATCGATTAGGCCTGATCACACCAATATCTGCTCCAAAGTGACACTGCTGATTCGTCTCTCGATTACGCCCATGCAAATGATGCACTAACACCCCTGAAAACTCGAATCAATTGAACCCGGGTCCGATTGGTAACACTAGCCTGAAAGCCGCTGCATGCAACGCGCCTCGCACAATTCCTGCTCACTCTACTCTCTCAATCTCAGAGGCGCATCGCCTGTTGGGACAGGCCCATGGTGAGGCTTAACCCAGTACATGAAACGAAAGTAATTCGCAAAAGCGAATCCTGTATAGGTGACCGGAACATACCTCGCCCCACGGTGGATCCACCACAGCGCCACCTTGGCCGCCCATCGCGCCGAAACCAGGGCCGGCCCCATCTTCGACGCGAAGGCAGCGGGGACGATGTGCCTGTAGACGAAAGAGTCCTCCTCATAGTAGGCACGAGCGTAGGGCAGAAAGGCGCGCTTCGAATCCGTGTAGCTCCGCATATCGTCTGTCCAGGACCCGTGGAACTCCGCCTCGCTGCCGACGTACCAGACCTCGGGCAGAATTTTGCTCGTTGATCCCTGGCGCACCCGCGTGAAGAGCTCGATAATCGCAACGGCCGCATTGCAGTTGGCATCCATCGCGCTGTCAGCATCTTTCGTTCCGTGCGCGAGGATCAGGACGTCAGTGTCGGCCAGGATCGGCGCGAGGGCCGCGTAGTTGTCGTACGTCCAGTCCACGCCGAACTGGAGGGGCTTGATGCACTTCACTCGGTCCAGTGCCAGCTGCTCGGTGAGAGCTTGCCCGAGGGCTCCTCCAGAGCCGGTCATGGCTACGCGCCGGTTCCGGAGCGTGACGGCGGTGCCGAAGATCCAGTCGAATACGCGCACCATGGAGCCGAAGTAATTTTGGGGATCGACGTGGTGCAGCGCGTGGTACTCCGGTCCGACAAATAGGAAGTGCGGGTCCTTGGGGACGCGGGTGTAGGAGATGTGGTTGGAGTCGCGACCTTCGTTCCACGCGACACTGAGGGAGCGGACGGTTTGGATGGCCAGGACTAGAACCAGACCCTCTTTTGAGTTTATGCGCGGGTCAGACACCAGGAGCCGGCTGAATATCCAGCTAAGAGTGCTTCCGGCGATTTGGCAAGCCAACTCAAGTGATAGGTGGTAAAGGACGTTTCGGACGCTGTAGGCCTCGTTGAACTTCAGGTTCCGGTCAAAGTAGACGTGGTGGTACCGATGGATCCGTGCGATGTACCGGAGGGTATGGGAACGAGATCGTTCCGAGTTATGAGCAATCCAGTGAATGAAATCGTAGAGAACTGATCCCACGAAGAAATGGATTGCTCCGAAGAGGATATTCTGGGTCAGCCGCGACAAGCTGAAAATCGGGATGGGAACGACAGTAGATATAGAAGGCATGATGTGGCAAATAAGTGAGGGGGTCTTAAGAAGGATTGAATTAAGATCTGAGCTTGCAACTCGCTGATTAAAGAATGTTGAAGGGGTCAGAGTTGGCGCATCGTTAATGAGCGCCACAGGTAGTGGTAATATAGCCACCGCCAGCAAGCTCCGCTAAAAATAACAGATGGAAAACAAAGGAAATATATCAAACGTGGTAGCGATCCCGAGCAAGCCGCTGGTCATAGACAAGCAATGGCAAGAAACGGCATAAGCTGCGGCGCGGCAACAGCCACACTGCCTCGCGAACACGAACAATGGCTACATTCGGTGCTCGGACATGTAGACAAGCTCACAAAGTGGAGGTTGACTGAGCCTTCGGGAGATTGGATTCCTGAACCTGCTCCATAACGTAGTTCTCAAAGGCGTTTGGGTAGGTGTGGCGCAGTTACTTTCGTTGGCACGAGCTCAGCGATCGCGAATACGAAAAGGGCACAATCCGGGATACGCCGGATTTCCGCGTATCGAAAGGAAGTCAGCTGAGTGAAGAGGGACATATCTATCGCGTAGAAATGTTTCAACATGAGGCTCTCCTCGGCAAGGATAAGCTTACAAAAGTGCATGAATACAGTTGTGTTCCCTTGATTCTTTCGCCTGCAGATACGAGGGACAGTTGACCAAGAGGCCCGGTAGTGAGATCATTCTTGGTTTAGCATCTAAGGCTATTACCGATAGCCGCCGCTAAAGTTTTAGATCTGCAATCCATTTTCGTCGAAATAGGGGCGACCCTTTGGGTAGACAGCTCTACCAGGGGAAGGTCCAGTGTGGCTGAAACCGCCGTTGTTGACCGCAGTGCCATTTCGACCACTTTTTTCTCGTATTCACGGCATGATATCTTTTTTTCTGGCGAGGCACTCTTGTAGGCGCTCTTGTAGAAATGTATCGGGGGCACTGTAGGACGTGCGTTGCGGCAGTGTCGGAGAAACTGCTTACTCATCGCCGCTCTGAAACTAGTCGCTGGTAAGGCATATTTCGGTAAAACAAGCTTTTGTTTCGGCATTTTCACGCGACAGATCTGCACGCAAATGCCGCGCTTGACCAATGAGTAGCTCTGTTCTACATAGTGGTGGTCGAAAAGACCCGTATACTTCTGGTTGTGCTGAGTCGTGATGGGCGAGCAATTATGCCTCGGAAACATATAAGACAGGATCATTTGATCAATAATATACAAAGACCGAGACCCGATCAATTCTTCCGTGCGTGGCTCAGCGCCACATGATTCGATTAGAGTTGTAACCTACTTCCACGTGTGAAGCTTATTCTAAATCTTTTCGGTCAACCTTAGCATTCCAATATTTCCCCTTCCCGTGCCACAGCCGAGCCTAATTTTTAAAGTCACATCATATGGGAAAATGTTGAAGATTTTTATAGGTAGAAGAAAATCCAAAGACACTACGCGGAAGGAGAGAGAGACTGTGCGAAAGGATTGATGGACAAAACCAATGGAACGACAGTAACAATGATCAGGGTGAACTTGTCAATCACTGAATCCTGAACTCCTTGACATTGGCGCCTTTCGCTTCTTGGATCCATTCACCGTTCATGAGGTCCGGTATGAAAGTATCTCCAATGAACGCAAACGTGGTTTCCCGTCTTCTCAACACGAACGGGTCCAAGTTTCCCTTGAAGAAGCAAATCAAGTCCCTCTCTTTAGTACCGCCCGGAGCGATGGCTGCGTATCCTCTCCCAGTGATCACCCAAGATCTCTCCATTCCAACCGCCTTGACTCTGAAACTGAAATCATCCCGAGGCCCGTCACTGCTGCTATGATCCTGGCCAGAGATCCATGTTCGGTAAGCGTCGCCGCAAGTCCCCCTCAACACGCCGTCGCGATCGCGATAGTCCCCCCGACAAAGTGTTTTGCAGAACGCTTCAAAGCGCTCTTCCGGGCTTGGATAGGCTTTCATCTTTTCCAAGGCAATCTCTTTCCACTCTTCGCATGTTGACTTCCACGCAGCTTCATCCCCTTGGAGTGGCGCCGGGTGCGCACTTTGGACCTCATCCACCTGAATCCCTTTCAACGCAAGAGTCTTCAGGTCAGCCGAGAATCGAACGACGTCGGAACCCAGCGCCGTCGGCTCCATCGTCCACGGAACCCTCTCCGCCTCGGCGTTGAGCCACTCGTAACCCAGAGTGGCCGGCGTCGTGTAAAGCATATGCCACCGCTCCTGCGCAGGGACATTCGCCGCCTTGCGTATGAGGCTCCACTTCTCGCCCCTTGGTGCCGTCCAATCCCTCGTCCAAGACGGCATGACGCCACCTCCTTCAGCTGATGCACCGCCCATGTAGTGCAGCGCATGCAGCGGATTCTCGGGCGAGCAGATCAGGTACGCACAGAGCTCCGTCTGTATCTCTTCGAAGGGGCGGGAGTAGTCGACCTGGACAAACTTGCGGTCGGCATCGGTCGCCAGCCCCAGCAGCGCGTAGACGCGGTCCTCGAATTTCGTGCACTCGAGCGTCTCGGTCATAGGCATGGCATGCAGGAGCGGCCAGCCGCCGGCGGCGAGGACGCGCTTCAACGCATCCCACTCGTGCAGGCACCGCCGGAGCTTGCACTGCACGAAGGCGTCGCCGCGGTTGTTGCCCAGGTTGTCGAAGATCAGGTCGGTGCTGAGCTTGACGATGCGCGTGAAGTCGGTCGCCTTGTTCCCGCATTGCGCGACTGGTTGCTGGGAGAGGAGGGCTTCCTGCAGGATCCAGAGGCGGCGGAACCAGGGGCGGCCGAAGAAGTGCTGGAGGGCGGGCATGGGGAGGTCTTTTGGCTTGATTTCCGTATCGGACGAGGCGTTGCACAGATAGTCCACCACGGCCTTGTCTTCATCTGAGGCCTCGCCAAGCCAGATCCAGGTGCGCGTCGCCTTCCTGAAGATGTCGCCCATCATACGGACTTGGCTGCTCTTGTCCGAGGTCTCATCTTGGCAGATGCAGAGCGCATCTACCCAGAGCGTGACAGTCTCGGACTCGCTCCGGAGGTAGTTTAGAGCGACGTGGAGGTTCTCCGTGATATTTATATCCTGCTTATTGACTTGCGCTGTCTTGACCTTGTCCTCCGATCCCCAGACGTAGGAGAGGGCCTCATAGTTTGGAGGGTTGTCGAGCTCGATCGCATCCAGGCTACAGATTAGAGGCTGCCCGAAAACTCCAGGCTGCAGCTGAATCAAGCGTACCTGCTTCTCTCCCAGCGGTTGGTACACTTTGCCGTAGGTTTGAACGTACATGTTTATCCTTGCACAGACGAGCCGATGTTGATGCAGTGAAGGCGGTTATGGGATGATTGGCGCTAGCGCTGCAGGCCAATGCACAAGAAGTGGCACGGCGAGAATCCGGAGCTGAAGATCAAAAAACTTAACCGCCGAGAAAAAAGACCCCGCAGCTGAATCTTACTTGCATGATAAGCCGCCTTTTGGCCCCCAACAACTCGGCCCAGGCAGCGCGCTAACTCCACATGCCACAAATTCATCAAGGCTGCAACGCACAATAACGGTACGTATTTGATCGGTTTTAGGCACACGATAATAGCAGCGAGGTCGACGTTTCTGTATGACATCAGCAGTGTATACAATTCCCAGTGTTTCAGCTAAGCGCTCTTGTGTGGGGAACACATCATTCTGCCATCCAATACGACTCGCAGACGCCTAATTATCCTTGACTCTGCCTTCGGGATGCTTACCATTCCGGGGATAATTTGCATGCAGCTTAACGAGCTCCACCGACAGCTCACAGCATGTTGCAATTTTCAAACGCAGCTTTCCCTCCAGCTTCGAATTTGTCTTCTGTTTTATCTAGGCCTTCGCACCACCTTGTATGACCATCACAACAGCTCAACCAAGGCGCACATGACAGTCTGCCAGCATGGCAGCGGTTTCAGCCTTCACGGAACTCTCGGAGCTCTTATTGCCTGAACGGAAAGCTTTAGGCGTTCTTGCACTATTTGCGTTTGCGGTTTATTTCCTCTTTCGTGCGCTGCATCACCAAAACCCTGAGAATCCCATACCTCTAGGAGTAAAACATGCTGTTAGAGAAGCAAAACCCCTAGATTCTCAGAGAGTGAAGGCAATCTACAATATCTTATGTTCCAGGGACCAGGAAGGTCGGAAAACCAAGGGAAAACGCGAGTACTCTATTGGAATCATCACAGCGCTCCAAGAGGAGTTCAGAGCAACGATTGCCATGCTAGATGAAGAACATGATGCACCGCCAGATTTTCAAAAACGACCCGAAGACTCCAACGATTACGTCTGGGGACGCATTGCACAACACAACGTCGTTATCGTTTCCTTTCCATCGGGAATTTACGGGACTAGTATTGCCACTCGCGTTGCGACTCTATTGGTATCGGCGTTCCCTTCAATTCGGCTGGGTTTCATGGTCGGAATCGGTGGTGGAGTTCCCTCCCCCAGCCACGACATCCGCCTTGGTGATATCGTGGTGAGCCAACCCGGACAGGGAACAGCAGGTGGTGTAGTTCAATACGACTTGGGTAAAGAGGAAGAGGGGAAGTTCCGCTGCACCGGCTCTCTAAACAAGCCGCCCTCTGCGCTTCTGAGCGCCCTGACTTCTTTCCGCGCGCGACCACGGATATTTGAATTGTGCGAGACAATCCACCATGCTTCTACGGCTATCTACCAGGCTTTTGAGTTTGATGAGGCCACGCCTACCTACGCGTATCAAGGATCGGAGAATGATCGGCTGTTCCAAGCTGCCAGCGGCTTGACCTTTTTACCCTGGAAGTCATCTCGACCAATTGTGCGACGGAAGCGACCACGGCCAGAAGCACCGGCGATTCACTACGGATTGATTGCCTCTGGGAACAGAGTCATGAAGAACGGCAGGGAAAGAGACAAGATTTTTGCCACCTTAAAGCGAGAGACCAATGGCGGTGAATGTCTATGCTTTGAGATGGAGGCTGCCGGTCTCATGGACAACTTTCCTTGTTTGGTAATCAGGGGAATTAGCGACTACGCCGACTCTCATAAGGGCCATTCATGGCATGGATATGCTGCTATGACAGCAGCTGCATTCGCGAGAGAGCTACTTCACATACTGAAACCCCCTGAAGTCGAATCATCTGCGAAGGCCATGGATGTTATGTTTGAAGTACGCCAAGGTCAGTTATATTCCAAACAAGAAAACAATTACTCCATTTTTCCGCATCTCCTGACTAGATAACAGACGTGCAAGAGATAAAAGCCGATGTTTCCACTCTCTCGAACGTAGCTACGGTGCAAAAAATCCAAGGGTGGCTTGCTCCATCAGACCACACAAAGAACTTCGAAGATGCTCAAGAGGCCTGTTACAGTAAGACTAATGCGTGGCTTTTCGAGCACAGCACTTACCACTATTGGCTTTCGGGTAAACTTGATTGTATATGGCTACATGGGCCATCGGGGTGTGGGAAGACAGTTCTATCGTCCACAATGATAGATGCGCTGATGAGGAATGGGCCATGCTTATACTTCTTCTTCGACTTTCGTGACGAAAAGAAGCAAACTCTTAGGGACCTCCTACTGTCACTCATCTGCCAGCTTTATTCTACGTCTAATGGACCGAGAGAAGTGCTGCACCGACTTTACTCATCAAGAGAGTGGAACCAAACAAAGCCATCAACGACCAACCTCATCGAAATTTTTGACGACATGTTGGAGCATTCAGGTCAGGTACAACTTGTTTTGGACGCACTTGACGAATCGAAAAAGGGAAGAGACCGTGAGGAACTCTTGCAGTGGCTCCACAGGCAGATCCGGCGCACGTTCTCGAAGAATTCCAAACTTAGGATCATCATCACGAGTCGAAGCGAACAGCAAGACATTATTGGAACACTCGGCCCGCTAGTCTCGAAAAAAGCTCAGTTGTCCATCGATGAAAGCGCTTTCAAGGTCAGAGATGACATTCGCAAATATATTGAACGGAGAATTGCGAAGGATCGCATGTTTGCAAGATGGCGAAACGAGACCGATGGCTATCCAGTTGAAGCAAGATCCCGACTAGAAGAAGAATTTGTTTCTAAAGATGAATCATGTTCCGAGAAAGAAGTGGAACCAGGGCAATTCCCTGCATGCGAGGACTCAGATTTTGATGCTCTCGCGAATGAATCCAGATGGGATCCCATCCTGAGAAAAGCGAGAGACGCACTTGTCGAGAAAGCTGGTACGATGTAAGCTCCCACACCCTCAAGCTTGTTAACAGAATGATATCTGACATATTGGACTCACAGGTTTCGATGGGCTTCTCTACAGCTTGATAGCCTCGGCTCACTTGGAACTTCTGCAATGATGGAAGAGGCCCTTGCAGATCTACCAGAAGGGCTCAACGATATCTATGCCCGGAGCTTGAGGGAGATACCCAAAAGGCATAGAGATGATGCAATCCGGATCCTGCAGATGACACTCGCTTCAAAGCGCGTATTGGCTGTTGACGATATGTTGGTATTTACGAGTGTTGACTTGGAGGCTACCCCTGGTCATTCAATCAACCATGCCAAGAAGATGAAAGATTTGGCACCGTTCTCTAGCATACTGTCCGTCCTTATAAAGATAAGAACGAGACGTGTGACTGTTCACGAAAGGAAATGCCTTGAGATTGCACACTCTTCCGTTATGGACTACCTCTATTCGCAAACACCAGAACCGTGCTTGGATGTCACCTTCTCTGACATTTCAAGCAGGATATCTGTCCTCCGTATCTGCCTTGCCTGTCTTATGACGATCAAGGACTTGCCTGGACAATATTATCCTCCATTAAGCTATGCGTGGGAGGAGTGGATCACTCATGCAAGGATTCAAAAAGTGGAGAAAGAAGCCTACGAAGATATTCTGAGGTATTTGCTCCATAGCGGCACAGTGAAGTATCACAAAATCGGGCACTGGACTTTTACAGGCCCTCCACTCTATCTAGCCTCCAGGCTGGGATTGCCAAGCACCGTAAAACGACTTCTGGAGCACGGAATCAGCCCGAACGAACCAGGAGGGAATACAAGCACATTGGCCGCCATCCACACCAACTCGTACTACAAGAAAAATCTCATTGAGTTCCAAGTGGACCCAGAGGAGCCTGTTGGACAAGTCAATGTCAACGCTAAAGGAGCAAGGTTCGAATATGCTTTGCACGCTGCGTGTCTTGCCGGCAGCTCTAAGATCGTGGAACTACTGCTCGAGAATGGGGCAGACGTAAACGCCCAAAATGAGGATCACGAGACTCCGTTATATGTGGCGTGCGGCATGATGGGCTCATTGGATACTGTGAAGGTACTGCTGGACTACGGAGCCGATAGCAACGCAAAGGGAGGAGAATATGGTACTCCATTGCGTCGAGCATGCCTTCTGGGTGGTGTGGCTGGTTTTCCCAACCCTCCTGCTTACTCGATCGTTGAGATGTTCAATGGCATTGTGAAGATGCTACTTGATCATGGAGCAGACCCAAATGACTGTGAATCACGCTTTGGGAGTCCTCTACTGTATGCAGCCTCCCAAAAGGCTCCGTGCATTGTTCAGACATTACTCGAAAGGGGGGCTGATGTTGATTATCGGCAGTACGGGAAGTATACTGCCTTGGAGAGGGCTATCGTGAACGAGAACTTTGGGGTCGTCCAAGTGCTGATCGAGAATGGCGCGACCTTTGATCTCCTTAGTTTGGAACACCAAATGTATCTTTTAGAAGCCAAGGACCGAGGCTTTCGCACCACTGGAGACGAGCCCAAGAGCCAATGCTGTACTCCAATTGTAGTGGAGCGGCTGGACGAGTTGGAACGTCAGCGCGTGAAAGGAGAGTTGCGCACAAGGAGACCGAAAGATGAATCCAGATTTAGAAGGCGTAGGGATAAGTAGTATCAATGTAGGAGAATTTCTCCTGCTGCTAACGTGGCAGACGGGCGATGTAGGCATTCTCGTCTCCCCCGAGACAGGTAAATACAAATTAGTCCGTCAAGTTGCATGATTGGCTGCATTACTGAGCATCAATCGCGCTCAGATTACGTAATTCCACGCTACAACACTCGCGTGACTCACTAAGCGGCTATAGGCTGGTAGTGCATCACCACCTTTACATCCAAGCCCAACACAACCCATAGCTCATCAAGCCATGGCCAAACTTACAGATTTACCACGGGAGCTCCGCCAAAAGATCCTCCTCGCAGCCGTGCAGCAAGAAGACCAGCTAGTCGGCAGCACATGGCCGAAAACCATCAGCACGCTCCTCCGCGTGTGCAAAACGCTCCGGCGCGACATGCCATGGGTGCTCAACACGTGGTCTCCACAGCGCTGGCTGCAGCGCCCCTCCGACCTCACAACGCTCCCCACCTCCCTGACGATCGACGGCGTCGCCTGCGGCCCGTTCGCGTCCAAACCCATGCACACGCTCCGCATCAGCATCTTCCACGATGCATTGCCGGCCAACATCCGCAAAGCCGACTGGGCCATGGGCCACGCCGAAGTCCTGCACCCCGAGCTCATCGACGCGTGGAGCGCCTTCGTCCCGCAGCTGCCCGTCGCCGTCGACGAGGGCATCCGCCCCACCGTGCTCCTCGACGTCACGCCCGCGCCAGGCTGGATGCGCGCGGGCCACGTGTACGAGCTGAACGCCTTGCTGCTGGACGACCGCACGGCGCGCATCTTCATGAGCTGGCAGGTCGACGGCATCGCGGACCTCGTGCTGCGCATCCACCGGCACTACGCGGGCAACGTGGACGTCAAGCTGACCGGCGCGCTGGCCGTCAAGAGCTCGCAGTTCGTGGCGGGCGTCGTGCACCGGTTGCTGTGGAACAACGGCATCCGCGTCCATTTCGTCGGCGAGTACGTCGATCCGGCAAGGGCAGGGCTGGGGATGATCAGGCATGCTGTGCAGCGCCTGGCGCCGAAGAAGAAGACGGCGGAGGTGGAGAACTGGGCGCGGGCGGTGAGGTTGGCGCCGTTGAGGAGGGTGGAGTGGTCGAAGAAGTCGATTAAGCTGTTTGATAGGGCGTGTGATGGGGGGAGTGTGGAGGCGGTGACGGATGATTTAAGGGAAGTCGCAGAGCTGATGGTGGATGAGCGGAGGACCCGTTTGGAGATGCCGCCGTTCGGGAATGCACATCGTGCTATGATGCACAGCGTGGCGCAGGATATGGGCTTGCAGACGGCGTCGGAAGGGGAGGGTGAGAATCGTTACGTCGTAATCACTAAGAAGTCCGTTTGGAGCTAGCGAATCGAGGCGATGGTTGTGATAAAAATGGAGTTCTGGGGTAAATCAATCATTTTCCAAAAGTGCGCGTGTGGCCTAATAGATAGGCCCAAAAAGAGATACTGGAACAAGTTCCTTCAACGCATGGATAAATCAACTTTTTAGCTACGATACACCGAAATTCCAATGCTTGAATTCTTCTCATTTGACAAACAGAGAGGGGCTCGGTGAACTGATGTGATAATAATAGTGGAAAGAGAGCAGTTGAAAAATCAACAGCCTAAGCCAGGGAAGACATACTCAGCTCTCTACTATTCCCATATCAAGACCAAACCTCGTTGCTTGTCCCTCTGCCTCCCATCACCCCAGTCTGAAAACGCAACCTCTCCACACGCCCTTTTCCTCCAACTCGGCATCTGTATACTACTGGGCGTTTTGGGGTAAATTCTCTTTCTTGGGCATGTCTGGCTCTCCTGCAATAAAATTGGCAGCTGCCGCTATAGATGCGGGATTCTTGGGCAATACTCTCCGTTTGTCCATCAGTGCAAAGGAGACGGCGATGCACAGAGCGAGGGAAATGAGCAAAGCATCTAAAATACGGGTCGATATTGCGCTTTGTTTAAGACGGTAGACATTCGGATTCGTAAGGGTCCCGTGGATAGTTCCCGGAAGTGCAAGTGGTGCGCTATACAATCACGGTAGAAAGCCCCTGTCCTGGAACCAACTCTCCACGATCCCATTAAACTGCTCCGCCCCCTGCTGATGCAACCAATGCCCCTCCTCCAGCACGCTCACCCGATCCCCCACCCCCGCCTCATCCAACCCAATCGCCTTCTCCATATCGACCTTGTACTCCGCCGCCACCACGGCCAGCCTCGGCACCCTCTCCTCCCCCGTCCTCGCCCCAAACCCCTCCTTCAAATACCCCTCCGCATTCTCCCACCTCCCCAGCGTCCCGTCGTACCCATTCAACCCCAGCCCCGTCTGCACCACCGCATCCACATCCGCCCCCCACGTTCGCAGCTTATGCCACGTCTTCTCCCACTCGGGCGTGCGCTCATTGTACACCCCCACCGCCTCGAACCAGGTCGTAATCGTCTGCAGCGCGTGCGCCGTGTCGTTCCGTATATCCGCATTCAGCGACGCCGTGTCGTTCGCGTACAGATAGTACGCCGAGTCCACCAGCACCGCGCCGCGCACCTGCGCCGGGTGCTCGATGGCGAGGATGGCCGCGACGAGTCCGCCGAGCGAGTGCCCCATGACGAGCGCGGGCTGCGTGAAGTTGAGGTAGGACAGCAGGGCGGAGGCATCGGCAGCGAAGGCGGTGGGCGAGTAGAGCGAGGGAAAGGCGGTGGGGGATGGGTAGGCGGCGGAATGGCCGTGGCCGCGCAGGTCGAGGGCGAGGATTTGGAAGCCGAGGGCGAGGAGGAACGGAATTTGGAAGGACCAGTCGAGTATGTCGCAGCCCCAGCCGTGGATGAGGAGGATGGGGGCGGCGGTGGGGGGACCTTCGAGGGTGTAGAAGAGGGAGGTGCCGTTGGCGAGGAAGTGGGCGCCGCTCATGGCTGCGGTTTTGTTTTTTGTTTTTTTTTCTTTGCACTTGCTAGAGTACGGATCCAGATCAACGCAGAATTGTTTGAGTGAGGAGTTGATATGTTCGACTCCGAGGGCTACGTCTATATACTAACGGTCTTGGCACTCAGTGGAGCTCGCATCTTTTGGAGGATGAATTGTTCAACCTAGTATGAATGATGCAATTTCTTTAATCAGCAGATTACCACTTCAGCGGAATACGAACCGCGCTGATAAATCTTTGCAATGGGAACTCGAGAAGTGAGTGCATGCAGGCTTACAAATGCGTGCGTGGTCGGGCGTCTGATTGGTCATTGCCATCCTGGTCGCCAGAAGGATTGTCGTGTTGGTCCGCGAGATTTTGTCCACATGAAAACGGATTGGGTTGGTGGAAATGGGGTTTGAAATCTAAACTTAATGTCGACAGTTGAGGCTGCATATGTTTAATGGAAGATTCTTTCAATTTTGCGGAGTAGCATGCATGTCTTGAGTCGTTGATAGTGCTTAATAATGTATGCAAAGGGCTTAAACAGCATTAGCAAGATTCCATGCTAGGTAGTTTGGATACTAGTGTATTAACTTTATCGTAGTTCGCTTTCACTTTAAACCATAGGCAGATGAGGTGGTCATGGTGCCTAGAGTTGTGAGGAATAGGGCGTCGGAAAGCGCCACGAAACCGGCTTAGGCTCATCTTCATACCGAACTCGTGGATTGCATGTATTGATCATGCAAATTAATACTTTAGCATTAGCTATACATGCTTTTAGTTAAATTGCACTTAGTTTCATTGCCATTATGATCCGTCGAAGTATCTCTCAGCATCACGTGGGACGCGTGCTGCTTACGTTAGATTCCTACAGGCCTACCCCACTTTCTGCCTGCAGAATACTATGTTGTGTCACAGTCGTGCTCAGTCTCCAATTTGCTCTCATATTCGATCACATTCCAGCGTTGCACCGGTGTCAACGGCTGACGCTCGACCGGGATCATACCAGGCAGAAGGAGAACGCCATCGGGAGCAGCAAACAGACACTGGTAGGGTAAAAAGGTTCTTCATTACGTCAAATAAATTCATTCAGTCTTCTTATGCAACATCTTCATCTATCTCGCCCCGGTGCAACATTGCTCTAATCCCGGCTCCAACAACTTCGATAAAGCGGTCTTCATCTATCGTGACGTCCAGGTCATGCCAGTCACCCTTCTCGTCACTAAAGTTTGCGTGTGCACTAAAGTAGCGATGCCTCCTCAGCTTTGCCAGATTCCTGAAGCCTTTGTAATTCAAGTTGTGCGGTAGGATCTCCACTACGCTGGAGCCTTCCGGAAGAAACATCGAATGCGTCAAGCCTGCGCCGTGGACACCGACGAGGATGTCCGTCTCTCGGATGATCTGCAGCTGCTTGGAAAAGGGGATAGCTGCAAAATCAATTGACTGTATGTGGACGTTGGGAAAGTGTGCTTGTAGATTTTCAAGATGATGTGGGGTGTCGCGGAGGGCTCGGGTCTCACGACGGTCGATGAAAGTGAGTGTCAGGTTCGATGTAACGTCTCGGGAATAGGAGGAAGATTTCATGAGGTTGTCGTAGCCGTACTGCGAGAGAACGCGCCGTGAGAAGATGTCGAGTAGCGGGGAATGTGTGCAAGCGCCAGCATGCCAGTCGCCACGCCAGAGCGGGTTGCTGCCTCCTGCGAGGGGAATGATGACGTTGTCGAGGCATGCCGGCTCGGAGCCAAAGGGCAACTCCTTGAGACGCACGATCGGAAGCGGGGCGAACAGCCTCCAGAGGTCGAAGTATGGTCCGTCAGGGTGGTCATCAAGGATGACAATCTGCGTTGACGGTATATCTGCAGCGGAAATGAGCGACTCGGATGTTGGTAGCTTCGATGGGTCGAGAGGCGTAATGCGTAGCGCGTCGATGGTGAGATAGAGGGAGAATATCTCCAGCAGCGAATGCCAGAGGTTTCCGTCGCCCTCCCGTTTTAGGAGAATAGTATACTTCGGGGAGGATGATTGCGTGCAGAGAGGCTCTGGGGATTTCTTTGTGGTTGTGGAGAAGTACTGGGAGTAGATATGGTAGGGCCCGGTGTTGTACATGTATTTGGGAAACGATTGTGCGTCCAACACCGCTGCAGAGCCATCCGCACTGGAGCTATCCCACGTCGTGCAGTCGAGCTTAAAGGTAGTCGACTGCTGTGTATGCATCATCGATACTCCCTTTGCCAGGCAAAAGATATCCCTGCGTTCCTCCGTGATGCTTGTGCCAAAGCAGTCGAGTGAGGAAGTGGACGATATGGGGTTGCAGTACGACTGGCGCCCATCGCGCAAGTTGGTGAGGTATGCCGTACTGTACTTGCTTTCGCACCATTCTGGATCCGTGGCTTGAATTTCATACTCTGCTGGGAGCGGTAGCTCCTGAGCTGGGTCTGATTGTTCGATCGCGCAAGACTTCGAGGTAATGATCGGCGAGGCGTAAGGATGGTCGGTGGATCGGTTGAGCGATAGGTAGAAGTAGGCCAGTAGAGTGGAAGTGATGGCAAAGACAACCAAAACTCTGCGCCGCCAGCCAGCGGGCAGAATCATTGCGTAATTCATAACGAGTGGACTATCTACAAACACAAGCTCTTCAGAAGCGAAGCGTGACAGGGAGTATATCTGGGGCGAGTCTCCATCCACTCCTTTTCCTCGGCATAACCAAACTCTTCATGGACAACGGAGCTCGCTAGATTTTGCAAGTATGATACACGGCGCCACCCAGCGTACGCGTCTTGGGATCCTGTGGAGGTCTGAGCTTCCTGATTGAGCGCGTGAATACGAGATTCTCCGAGGGAAAACCACTTTTGGTGTTTGGAGACATCTGACGAGCGACGTCGGCAAGCGGCACTCGAACCGAATTCACATTAGCTACAATTGAAGCTTTTTAGTGGAGGATTCAAAGGGGCTGTGCAAAGCACCTTATTGGTGGGTGCGTCGGTGCGCGTAGTTGCGGGCTTGTTTCGGTGCACGAGTGGGTCTGCGACCTACTACACGAGACGCCAAGTCTGACCAGCCAATCAGAGCCCAGACAATTGGCCAAGCTCGCGGTATTCTTAGAATAAGCCTACCATGGTATAAGCCACATGGATAGGACGATGGGACGGTGTCATTGATAATTACTCAACAGCTACTACACACCGCTTCAGGTTTGCGGCTCTTTGACAGAATTGTTTCTACACTCCTCGATTCGAGCGTCTATTCCGTCCTATTGAGACCGCGTTTCGAGCGTTCTGGAGCTCGTATTCGGTTTCTGTCCGAGGATGTCCTGTAAGAAAGCATGCCACTCCAATGCAATCCGCAGTCGATTTTCATTTGGAGTTTCTTTTGTAAATTTTTTGCCGAGACATCGATGGAAGAGAGCGGGGGATATCTTGAAGGAACTTGGTTTTCAGCTGCAATAGCTTTTGACTTTAGCGGCCGAATACCCTTAACTTGCAGCAAGTCTATCTGCATACTGGGAAAAACCAAACGACAGGTCTCGCTTGGAATTCCCACACGTGAAATTCCATAACGTGAGTGACTTGAGCACTGCTAACTTCTTGATTTGAGCGACTTGATTTTGTGTGTATACGTGGGGTGTGTAATACATAATAGGGGCGAATTGCGAGGCACTTATCTGATGGAAAAAAAATTTACAGAGGCAAGCACATTACCGCCGTCGGCCCCATCCCGCTCGGCCCCAGAAGCTCCGTCGCGAGCTGCGACGGGTCGCACCACGGTCGTAGGTCGACCAGTAACGCCGGCCAAGCGTCAGAATTAGAACACCCGAAGGTGAAGGATGGTTTGATGATCGTGTTCGGCGTGGTGCAGGTGCAGGTGCCGGTGCAGGTGCCGGTCAAGGTGCCGGTGCAGGTGCCGAGACTGGAGAGGGAGGTGGGGCCGACGCCGAATGGCAGTTAGGCTCTGAAGGTGACGTGTAGGGTGCATATTGTGTAGTAGTCGCTGGAAGGGCCTAGGGTGAGGCCAACGATGAACTTGAAGGACCGAGTAACAGATAGCGGTCATCGGACGAGACATCGAGCGTTGCGGAGCCCGTGGGTTGTGCGGACTCCTTTTAGACGGTGAAGTGGGTGGAGTTGCTGGGCTCGTGGTCTCCTTGGACCGGGAACTTTCCCTCATCACGAGGTCGATGCGGCTGAGGGAGGAGTTCTTGTCGCTGCAGTAGTGGCTCCACACTTCTCTACGGTGAGCTATTATGAGCTTCAGGATGTACATCCTATCCGCACTTGTCTGGCATGTCGCACATCAAAGCAGCCCGGTCGGAAAGAAATTGCGCCCAAGCCCTCGCCCCAACACTACCAATCCCGGAATGGTCTCCAAACAGACTCGACCGTGCAGTTCAGGAACGAGACTCTTCACCCAAATAGCCCGGTACTGACGGTGATGTCGAATCTGCCATCATTGTCGGGACAAGCCTCGCAACATTTTGGGCGGGCTTGATTGAGTGATCAAGGTCCAACGCTTGCGCTTAAAATGGGGCAATATACCCTGACTTATTGCAAGCGTCAATCAAGTGTTACTTACCGCGAGTACCTTCTATAATAATCTTAGCGTTATCACTATTTTACATCTCGTGGTGGGTTGGTGGGTTAAGACTGAAAGCCCTTCAGCTATGCACGTACCATCATAGGCCCACTTCTGCAGACGATGTCGCTATTCTAGTAGATATCCCGGTTCTAAGCGGTTGTAAACGGTTGTAAGCGGTTCAATGTGCGATCTTTATGTCAAAGGCGATTTAGAAGAGGTGGATAGGGAGCTCAGTCAAACAGACAGTAACGATGGGGGCGGTCGGCCAAGCTCGGGTTCAGATGGAGGATCTCATGACTGAAATAGCTGCCTTGCCCAAGCCGAAGTGAGAGACCCTGGCCATTGATAGGTACCGCGGCAACGAAGTCGGGGGCCATTGGCCGTCCACGCAAGGTGATTCTAGTCAGCCTTAACTCGTGGATTACGTCTGAGTATCGTAAAAGATGATATAACTGCCCTCATACTCCCTATATCGGTTGGTGGCAAATACTGAATTGTGATTATTATGATCTGTCAAAGTATCTTTCAATATCACGTGAGATGCATGCTGCTTACAGTCCTCTCTCGCAGCCGATGGTTAGCGTGCATTTATTTTTTGCTAATATCATGGGTAAAACTCCACATTCTCGTCCGGACAATAGCTTCAGCTACCCACATGTGTAATTTTTCTAAGGCAGAGTTGGGGCATACTTGCGCCATATTATGAAGCCCTGCTATTCTTTGCGCTAGTCATCGGCTGCGAGAGGGGGCTGTGCGTTGGGTTCCATCGGACATCATACCCCACTTTCTGCCTGGAAGATACTGAGTCGTCTTACGGCCGTTCTCGACGTAAGTAACTCTGCGACTTCACATCGTACGTTTTTCTCACCGCACCCATGCCACAATGCTACCACGGAGGATCTTACAGCGAGGGTATCAATATCAGCCTCTTGAGACTGAGAGGCACGTCCGACTTCTTCAAATTCGCAATTCGTACTCGCAGCCGATCTTCTCAATCCAACATGTACTACTGGGCGACGTACCTTTCAAAGCCCTTTCTTACGTCTGAGGGGACGACTTACGACCGTATAAACTGCCTCTCGCAGCTGGCCGCCAGTGTGCTTCGGAGTACGTCCGCTCGACCAAGAGCCTTGATGAGGTGTTTGCCGATTTGCCTCATGCATTAGGGGATGGACCAGTCTGGATTGACCAAATCTGCATCAATCAAGATGATCTGAACGAACGCAGCAAGCAAGTGGTACTTATGAGGGAAATTTATGAGACGGCAGAGAGGGCGCTCATCTGGCTCGACCCTGGGGGTCCCAGGATGGAGCTCCTCCTAGCATATATCCGACAAGGTGAATCTGGAATCACTATTGCAGGTCACGATCCCGATGCAATGACTGCTGCTAAGTGCATTTTCATGAATCCATGATTCACAAGAGCTTGGGTGGTGCAAGAGAGTGTGCTCGCACGGAACGTACAGGATGTCATAGGCCGCGGCATAGTAGATTCGGTGCTCATAAAGGGACTCATGCTGGTCAATATTGAGCAAGAAAAAAGACGATATCGTGAATTTTAAACAATTTATCTAATCTTAAACTGTTGAGGCTGTGGCAGAGCTGCACTATCACTAAAACGAACGAGATATTCCAGAGATGGAGTGTAGCATGGCCCAATAAATGTATGGAAAGCCCCATGCACGTTGTCAGACCGTAACACGACCAAATAGTCACAACGAGGAAGCTGACAAATGAGATCTCCTTCATGACATCCACTGGGACACATGGAGAAACGCTCGTAGGAATCGAGGCTGCGTAAAGGCTTTTCTGGCGTAATGGAAGCGAAGCGGCGCCCATATGACATCCTGCGGAACTCCCGGATATAGTCCTTTTCTTGGAAAATTTCCCAAGCTTTTAGAGACTCATCAAGTGATTCGAGAGACCGTGGTAGACGGTGTGATTGGGTCTCCACATCCATTGCCAGCACCCGCCAGAAGTATTCAAGAATCCCCCCATCGACTGAGCCAATTCTTTGAGCAACTGCAAGAGAGCTTCGTATCCTGACAAGAAGAGATATCCGATCAGTAGCCAATGGGTCGTCTTCATCGCCCGTCACTCCCGTTATTATCGCGACTACACGGGCGTTCACAGCGAGTGTCTTGCCGCTGTCGAGGAAATCTGGAGCCACATCGTTCGCTAAGTCATTCTTTAGTTGTGGGCCAGTTATCCGGAGCAGTGGCCATGCAACCATTCCATTATCTTTAGAGAAGTCTGGAAGCCATGACGGAAAGCTGTTGTCTGATGATGGCTGACTTGCTGCGATAATATTCAAGCTCGATTTGTTGTCGCACGAGGTGCAGAACTTGAACAGATGCAGAGAGATTTGGAGCAGAGAAAGATCATAGTTGATAGGTACAACATGATCACCCGTTTGAAAATTCGGACTGATGATTCCCATCAGACTAAAGATTTTGTCCTTCGGGTTAGATGATTTCAAGTGGCGAAGGACCTTCAGCATTTCTTGGAGCCAGTTTGGATCCCTCTTTTTTCGAGATAGCAACCGTTCCCGCGCGATGTTGAGAGGTGTCATCATCGTTGGGTGATGACGTAATATAGTTGTCCCCACGGAGGGGAAACCTTCCACTTTCGGTGTTCTTCTTAGTTTTGTGAGCTTTTCTATCAGCGATCTCGCTGGCGTGTCCGTCAGCTTTACCAGAAGTTTTTCCAACAGTTTCTCTTGCGCGGGATTTTTTCTATGACCATGTGTTCCATGGTATGTACTCGCTTTTGCGTTTTTCAGCTCGGAGTGGAACTCAGAGAGAATTGCCATAACGTGATTATATTGGGCCGAAGAAAGACCGCAAAGAATGTTGATACTTTTCGCAGTGATGATTTCTTGCACGACCCAAACCCTCTCCCAATAGCTACGGCGAAACAATGATTCCAGGGACCGCCTCAGTCGGGATTCGTTTGGGTCAAAAAGACGGCTGCGCAAAGAATTACAGCGCTCATCCAGCGGTTTAGTACGCTCGGAATCGAAGAGTACTGTTCGATCGGCGGAGATTTCGTCCAAGCCATCGTAGAGCTTTTTTCCTTCTTCATCGAAAAAGTGCATGATCAAACCACTGTCTTCCGACGCAGACCCCAGCCATATGAGGACTTGAGTTGCCGATCGATAAATTTATGTCATCAACGTGACCTGACTTGACTTTTCTTTGTTGTCTGACGGGTCTTGATCAATGCAAACTGCATCAACCCATAGATCCATATCCGCATCCGGTTTTCTCAGATGTTGGAGCGCTGACTTGAGATTTCGGGTGACTTGGAAGCGAAACCCATCTACCTGGATGGGAACAAGATCATGAAGATCACCCCATGCGTATGACAATGCCTGGTAGCAACATTTCTCTGACCCCAACGGCATTGAAATGAGGCTGCATTGGATTGAATCGTACAGTGGACCTTTGTGTAGTCGCAGTATTCTTATGTGATGGGACGCTGAACGGAGCGGATGGTAGTTGAATCCTCGTTTGTTGGTCGGGTTCGGATAAAGGCATGGCCGGTGGAGATTTTCGATCGGTGATAATCCTTGTTGGAGTCGCTCGCGAGACTGATCATCCATGGTCGAACCGCAGAGAAGAATGTGAACCCAACAAAAGAACAACACTCCCTAGCTAATGCTATGGGGTTATGAAGATAATGAGAATGATAGGGTGGAGTTGGACAGGATGAAGAGTAGGTCACCAACAGGCGGGCTGAGATATAAGGTGGGGTAGCCACGTTGCTCTGTCATGTGGGGCTTCTGATTCGCGGTTCCCTTATCGGTGGCTCTGCTTTGCATAATCAAGAATCCGGAATGCTGGCAAGGCTGAACAGGCCGCAACAGCTCTCTTATGGATCCTGTCTCGGTATAGTTTCGTATAAATTTATTCAGATCAAGACCCACAACTGAGCACAACCGTTCCTCCTAAAGCCGCTCCAGAGTACGCTCAATGTTCTAGAGCAAATAAACGCGGCTATATTCAGCGAAAGCTGTATACATCCATCTTTGAATGAAAAACGCCATCCTACGCGTTTACTTCACGACGTTAAATCCAACCCTCAGGCAATGCATCAATCCTGGAGCATCATCGCCATCCAAGCCTCCGCGCACAGAAAACGAGGTCGCGACCCTCATGGGCGACCAGGGCTTAATCCGCAAAGTGCAGAGGAAGCCGGGACGCGAATGCATCGAACGTACAAAAGCGTTCCTGGATCACCTCCAAGAAAGAATTGACTTACATTTGAGTGAGGAGACCATCATCGATGCAATTCTTCGAGCAGCGGATCGCGGTTAGGTCCGAGATACCAGTCTATCTCGGTCCTACCTTGCAAGGAAAATTCATGAGACATTCCGGGATACCGAAGCCCCTGTGGCAGACTTCAGGGAACTAGTCGATGCTGTAAAGGCTTTATCTAGCTGAAAATTTGCAAAGACAGACACCGACGAAATGTGCATTTTACCCCACTCCGGCATGCCTGGCGATCATGTGGCGGTCTTGCACGGCTACAGAGTTCCTGAGAAGGCTTGATGGTATATCGCAATTGCAAGTCGTGGGCGACTGCTATGTTGAGGGAATCATGTTTGATGAAGCTGTGGTCTGGGAAGAAAATGAAGCTGATGAGATCGTCTTGGCCTGAGCAACTTAATTAATTTCTCTTCATAGTTGCCAAGATGACTACCTCATCGTACCGGCCGTCATATTCAAGATCAAGATCATCTTCTTCGTGGAGGTGTGATAGAAGTTGTTGTCAATTTTAGCACTAGAAAAGGGCACCCTAGTTGTAGTCTGAAGAAAGCGGATAGCCCCGACCGTATCAATGCCCAGGCTAGTCTTCGGTGTCATCAGATGGACCTTACCCCCTTCGCTTCGCATATATGCTTTGTGCAGTCTCTGCTCCAGCACGTTCCAGCATGTCCGCAATGGCGTCCTGTTTATTATTCCTTGCTTGGTCAAGCGGGGTTGTGCCTTGGTCCGAAACAGGTGATAACTCAGCTTTCCACTCAAGTAGAAGACGGACACATTCTAGGTGGCCATTGTTCGCCGCCCAATGTAGCGGCGCCCACCCAAACATAGTCCTCAGTGAAGGATTGACACCTTGGCCCAGGAGAAATTCCACCTTTTGCACATCACCGCCCGCTGCTGCCCCATAAAGAATGTTCACTCCCAGTCCGTCTTTATCGTTTGGATTAGCGCCATTCTTCTTCAAGAGCTCGAGAACTGAGAACAATTAATTCATGAACCCATCTTTCATCACCTCATAATTTGTTCTTACTCACTTTTATCCCTGTCTGGGGTCGCATTAGCTGCCCACGCCGCCATCACACGAGCATCTCTCAACTGTGGCGACGCGTTCCGTTCTAACAACAGCTTAGTTATCTCAAGATCGTTGCATTCTACAGCGCGGTGGAGAAGAGTGCGATGCTCGAAATCTCGAGTGTCGGGATCGATCCGGTAGTCTAGCAGTTTCTTGAGGATGTCGACATGGCACCGCTCAACGGCCAAGAAACATGCAGTTCTCACAAATCTAGCCCACTTTGGCTTGAGAGGTGTCCGACCATTCATAATTGCTGGATCCACTTTTTGGTGCTCAATAAGCGCCGTCATCGTGGCTACGTCTCCGTTGTATGCCGCGAAGAGAAATCTGGTGTGCCTCCTTAGCTTGCGTGGCGGTTGCGGTTTTGGCGCAGAGAGGTTGGTCCTTGTATTCGATCCCTGGCCAGACCCTCCTTCAGCAGACGAGCTACCGGCCTGGTTTGGGATTGAGGATTGGAGTCCAGGCTTATCTTGTGTTTGCGATGGGACATTAGCAGCCTTATACTCTCCACCATGAGCTTCGCGAAGTATCCCTTGCACCGTATCCCATAAGTCTTTCCGGGCAGCACAGAGGAGGAAGGAATGTCCACTCTCAGTACTGAGGTCAACATGGACGCCATGTTCCAGGAGAATCGTCATGATCTCATCATCGTTTTTCTCAAACGCGATAGCCATAGCGGAATTCCTGAACTGATCCAGAGCCTCCACATCCTTACCATTCCGGATATACTCACAGACCAGGAGGGTACACCCTAAAAATACCGCCAAATGCAGTTCTGTTGTACTCTTTGAAGAGGCTGGAAGCTTCCGGTTCCGATGACCCGGATCATCGAACGCTCCCATCTTCTGTAGCAAACGTTTCAACCAATTCAGTTGGACTTGCTTCTCCAGTAAGTTTTTGGTGGTACGGTAGTACAGCCCCAGTTCGAGTAGTAAATTGTGATAATAATCGCTCTGGTGTTGTTTCTCCAAGAGTTGTCGAATGTCTTGTGCGATGTTTGTGATGATGGGCTCATTCCGGACTTCCCGAATGTGGCGATCAAGATACTCTCCAGCGTACCGAGCGAGCGGATACATTTCGATTTGATCTTTAAGCAGAATATTGGACTTCTGCAACGAGAGCATGTAGAGATAGTTGACGCAAGTAGAAGCGATGCGGCGGTGAAAATCAGGGAGCTCTGCACCTTTGTGATCGGCGAAATAGCTCTGCGCTGTGTAATGAACGAGGCGTACCGTATTGGTCTCGTCAACTACAACCAATCCGCAGCAGAGTTCTTCAAGATCTTGTTTGATAAGCATCTTGTGTTTCTGGAAGTGGGTATCTCCTTCTTCCACGGCCAGAGCATGCAACATTTCCCCCTCTGACAGCGGCCGAGACGCCCACACGATCCAAGATAGTATCTGGATGGCATAATTGCACTTGCTCGGCTCCTGCCTTCGGATACGGTCCATCGTACTGCCGTAGATGTGCCAGAGGTTTTCAGGAAGTGTTTCCAGTTCTCTTCGGACGTCCCAAAGTGTCGATTGGGCCGCGATTGCATCCATGTGAAATTTGACCAAAAGGAACCTATCCATGTCAGCTTTTTATAATGCCTAAACCAACATAACTCATTCAGCTTTCCAATCCATACATTTGCGATGACTTTTGGGTAACGATTGTCCCGATATCTCTTCTTAGGTCCGGATCTCTACTAATCAATTTTCGAAGCCTACTGCGGTTCTCAATGACGTGATCGATGTACTCTTGAATATCCTGACTTCGAGCCTCAATGTCCAGCCGTGTGAAATCTTGAGCTAACCCGTCAAAGCCTTCAAAGGATCGAGAGGTTACAAACAGATTTATATCCTCCTTGATCTTTAGAAGATGATTGATTAGGTTGTCTCGCAGGTCCAGTGCATACTCGTCCAAGGCATCTACGATGATATAGACATCCCGATCTCGACTGGCATTGACAAGTATTTTGTCAACCTCTTTCAATGGCGGGTGGTCTTGACGAGCGGAGGTCCCGTTGACAACACAGTCTCGATCCTTCCAGAGTTTCCTGAGCGATGATGGAGCCTTTTCCAGTGGGTCGAGAAGTTGTCTGGCGACGCTACCCAGAAGGTGCTCCAATGGAGGCTGCTCTCCGTAAGTAAGGTAAAGATATGCTACTACCGGTTTCGGACTTCCCAGCTCGGGTTCTGACTTTTTGAGGTGACTAATAACAATTGAACTTTGCTAACATCAGAAGTTGAATGAAAATGGCCTTAGGAATGTAATATCTTACGCTAGGATGGTTTTTCCCGCCCCAGCTTTGTCTTGTTAGCTGCCTGGTCATTTAGTGGGTGAAACCTAGTCTACTCACGCATTCCGACGCACCAGAGCTTGTGGGTCTCTTTGCTACGCCAGGACATGAACGCTTCTGAATTGAGTAGCCATTGGCCAGTGTTTGGAGCCGTCATCTTTTCGCATTCTTCCTGCTTTGTCAAGTAGTCCAGGGGAGATAACCAATGAAGTGCATCAGAGTTCGTTCTTTCTTTCCTTTCGTAGACTAAGTTCGTTAAAATGATGGTTTAAGTAACAGCAGGAAATTTCCTCACTGTTCTTGATTACAGTCCCTTTCAATCTATCATTAGAATGGTATTTACTTTCATTGGAATGGTCGAGACTTACCCCCGACGCGAGAGTTGTTGATGTGGTGGGCGATCACACCTTCATTCCGGAAGAGGCCACGACTCGCCACAGTTACTATCGAATTAAATGTTTGAGAGTGATCTAGCCCCGGCATTTGGTCTGGTTGCAGTCGATGTATTTGAGGGACGTCCTGAACGTGAACAAGCCGGAGGTCATATGAGCCGTGAATTGAGAGACTCAAATATGACAAAAGATGACTGTGAGAACGAATCGATGAAGCTCTCATTCTCAGAGGTCAAGCTTAATATATATACAAACATATCTGTGTATCGTTGATAACACCGATTCAATTGCGCTATTCATGTGATCGTATGTCTTTTCGGGTCCGTGTGATATCAATCAGGTGTCGTTGAATTTTAGTGATCCTGATGCTGACAGAATCCACACGGGGTCTCTTTGATTGTGTTGGTCAGGTCAACCCTTCCATGGAACTGCTTTGATTTAATATTATCTGGCTCTGAGAAATGATCATAGATTTGATCTTTCAGGTTACGTATGGATGGGTAGAGGGGATCCGAGGGAAATTAGACGGACTGGACCGGTTTTGTTCTACGGAAAGGATTTACCAACCCTGTTGGAGCTGATATCTTCACGCATGTGGATACTACGAGCGGTTGTATAGAAAGAGTATACATCTGATCGTGATCATCTCCCATTCCGATATCTCACGTCAAGCGCGAAGCGTCTGCTCATGATCGTGTGAAGAGGACTCCGATTAGTTGTACCTCTCTTCAGATCAAATCATTTGTTGTGTCCCAGAAATATGGCGGTATTGTGTGAACATGTTTTTGATCAACTGCCGAAGTTATGGAGCCGATGGCCGTGGCATTCTCCGCCTGATAGCTTGGCAAACAACTTGGCGAACATCTTGGCAGTTTGTAATGTAAGCACTAGTGAAGAAGACGAACGCGTCAAGCAAACAATAATTAGACATGAAGCTGTACCATAAAACTTTTTTCGAGCCGAGCAAGAGTACCAATCAAAAGCATTAAGAGAGGTACTGCAACCAGGTAACGCAACTTTTCTATTGATTGTTAAGACGCAGGTAGAGAGCGTATATTCCACAAGGCATTTCAGCTGTACAGGTCTACCATAACTCGAATTGGCAGGTGCTCTTGCGCTATACCTTTTCCGGCGAACTTACTAGCTGCCCGAACTATTCTTGCAACAATGAAAACGGCTGGTGCAACTAAAAGGCTAGGAATCCTATTACCGTTCCTGATCAGTCAGCGCATGTGAAAACGCAGCTGCGTGGACGTGCAATACTTGCATCTGTTGTTTAATTTTCTATTTAACACGGGCGAAGGACTGTGTGCTCCCAGGGCAAATCAGCCAACCACTGGTGAAGACCTGTCTACTTTAGAGCAACTCTCACCACCCTAAGACCATGTTCAACAAATCCACTATCGACTCCACAGAACGCGAAATCCCGGACGTGCTATTTGATCCGGTAGATGCGACGGTTGAGTAACAACCCTGCAATAGTCGATTTGTTAAATAGCCTCTGCTGACCACCCCAGCATTGTTTTTGTTCACGGACTTGGTGGAGACAAAGAGGGTACATGGACCTGGACGTCCCCCGAGAAGCCTGTTCATCATCCTGAACGCGTATTTTGGCCTAGAGACCTCTTGCCAAAAGACATTCCTCACGCACGTATCATCTCCTTCGGTTATGATGCTAGTTTCGCCCACTTTTACCCTTTTTACGGACCCCGGAACGTTCCGCAGGGGACAACCCTGGATGACCATTCTACTGCACTCTTTCAAAGGCTGATAGCCCTTGAAGATAAAAGCTCTGTAAGAAACCTCATTTTTACAACTACAGTAGGCTGACTTGCATCATCCAGTCTAAGAGGCCGATCATATTCGTCACACATAGCCTTGGCGGTCTCGTTACCGCCAACGCCTTGTCTCGTCCGAACGGAACGGATAGCAAGAAGGACGAAATTGCCGACAGAACTGTCGGAATGATCTTCCTCGGCACCCCCTTTGAAGGCTCGGAGAAGGCGAAGTGGGCAGCAACGGCGCTGAGACTGCTGTCTTTCGTGAGCTCAACCAATGATGAAAAGGTCAAGGATCTCGAGGAGAGATCGGCGAAACTCATCAGCATCAACGATTCCTTCTACAAGTATTGGAGGCTGAGGGATCGGTCGGAGGTAAACAAGAACTTCCTTGAGGTTGCCTGTTTCTTCGAGGAATATCCAATGAAGATTGGAGGAAAGAAAATGCATATCGTACCAAAGGAGTCGGCTTGCCTGAAGGGAGTCGATCCGCAATCCATCTCAGCACATCATTCGGACATGTGCAAGTTCGAGGATGAATACCGCAATGGATACAAATGCATCGTAGGCCAGCTTCAACTATGGATCAAAAAGCTGAGCTCAGTGTCGTCTGTGAGAAGAGGCACTTCCCAGGTTGTCAAGCACTTCGTTCTATTAGTATGGCGCTAACAAGCTGATAGGGACATATATCCCATTTGGGATCCGTAAACTACCACAATGGATTCCAGAATCATGGTGTTGTAGCCGGACATATTTATGGCACAGAGGAAAATGCGAACCATGTGGTTGGGTCTCATACAGTCGTATGTATCCCCGCTCGGAGAGCTGAACTTCTCTGACATAGAACAGCACTATCATTAACAGGAACAAAGCTACGTATGGAATATGTGGAAGGCGGAAGCATTGCTTATTTTGCTGAGGAGCGCTAGCTAGTTCGCAACAAATGGGCCGTTGCCAATCACCCCGTTCACTATTGGGATTTTATGGGCGCGAACAGAGATTGTCCTGCCGTAACTGAGGAGTATCTTAGTTTTAGAAGCATCTAAATGGTAATCGTTTTCGTAATCTTCTCTTATCATATAGGAACGCGACTATAAAGCCATTCCATTGCCTTTGGAGAGGTCTCAGATCCATAATGGAATGGCACCCTCTGTTTTTTTTTTTCCCTTCTAGATGGCTGGCTTGCTGCAATGGTACGCAAGGTCCGACAATTGTCACGTGAGACGCAGAGTCAGAATAAATGTAGCAAAATTCAGAATAGAGATCGATCGAAATTATGGGCTACAACATGATCCTCCTCCTGCAATGATGGCTGGTCATTCCCATTGAACCGGATACCTCGTGCCTTGAATCCAACGATATGAAGTGGCGAAAACCCAAGGGATTTTCTTCTCATCGAGAAATTATTCAGTACCCCGATAGATTCTCCATCGTCTTCTAAGAAAGTTTTATTGGTTCACACTCATGGAATGACATGTATGGCGAACATGACTCTACGCCGCCTTGCCATGATAGGCCGATGATAGTTCCCATTTCAATCGAACTTATCAGCGTTCTTCGTGCTACACCGTGCTTATGATCAACATAGTAGATTACCCATAATAAAATGTTTACCGATTTCGGTTGCTAAATTCCGATGGTTTTATGATGAAGAACGCTGGGATGCGATCGAGGGGACATCCATCCGATCGGGAAGATGTTAATCTCTTGCTGGTGCTCACATTGAACTTTAGCAAGTGTAGCCCAACCGAGACTTACATTCTGTAATTTATTGTAATGGGCCCTACCTCGGTTGACGCTCATTAGGCGTAGCGAGCTGCTGCTGACTACGTAATCGTTTGCACCGTCTCTACCTGCCGACTAGCATAGAACTTTGATATATCCGGTGGCACTGACATCGCTGACAAATATTGCGGCTAGCCGATGGCACCAACACTGCTTACGTAAATCCGTATCTACAAACTCACATCGTTGCGTCTAATAAATAGTGACCTTGTGAAGAAGTACTTCCTCAATCAGAAAACATCAAATCAGATATCGGACTTTCCTGCGTACTCCATCGTTCTACTCCAAGCATTGATCAGAATCAGCATGGCCGCATCATTCACGACCCACTACCAAGAACGCTACGGCCCGAAACGCCAACCACCAGACTCCAACGCTCCCCTCCCTCTGGCCCTGGACCTCATACTCCGCCACAAATCAATCCGCAAATTCCTCCCAGACGCCCTCCCCCCCGCAACCCTCGAACTCCTGATCGCCGCGGGCCAAAGCGCACCCACATCGTCCATGCTGCAGGTCTGGAGCGTCATAGCCATCGAAGACCCGTCCCACAAAGACGCCGTCGCGACTCTTGCCGGCGACCAGGACTTCATCCGCCAGGCGCCTCTCTTCCTCGCCTTCTGCGCCGACCTCTCCCGCCTGACGGCTATCTCGGAGCAGCGCGGGCAGCCGGGCAAGGGCCTCGAGAACATGGACTTGTTCGTCATGGCAACCATCGATGCGGCTTTGGCGGCGCAGAATGTCGTCGTTGCCGCTGAGTCACTCGGCCTCGGGACGTGTTATGTTGGCGCGGCGAGGAACCGCGCGAGGGAGCTGTCGACGCTGCTGGATTTGCCGAAATGGGTCGTCGTGCTGTTTGGATTGGCGGTGGGCAAGCCGGATGCGGAGTGCTTGCCGGCTATTAAGCAGCGCCTTGGGATGGTTGAAGTCTTGCATAGGGAGAAGTGGAACCATGAGGGGCACGCGGAGCGTGTGGCTGAGTATGACGAGACCCTTGGCAACTTTTACGAGAAGATGGGAGTTACTGGGAGGAGTGCGTGGAGCGAGTTCACGGCGATGTGGTTGGCGTCGGGTAATCTTGATGGAAGAGAGGAGCTTAAGGATGTGTTGATGGAACGTGGCTTCGAACTGAAGTAGATTCCGTTAGACGGCAGCAGAGAGCTTTAGGCGTTAGAATAGTTTAGAAATAGAGAGGTTACAGTTGAAAATCAACTTAAATCTGCAATTACTGGTGATTTCATTACTCGGGGATGGGTTAAACTAGCAAATTGGCTCAATTCAAGAGGGGTAAAGTATCAGGAACATATCTATCTAAATTTGTACTAAATAGTCGCTATCATTCTAACGCCCTTAGATAAAAATCATTAAGAAAGAACTTTGAGATAGAGTATCCTCTAGTAAAGAAGGGAGCATGTGCCGTACTCTACGACCATGTTAACTGTCACAATAAAACCTCCAACTGCTGATACTCCGGTTATAACCACAAAAAGTGCAGACGCCACCCAATCATATACTTTCCGTGAAATAGTGGACTTACAAAGCATCAATGTAACTCCGTTATACTCGTACCCAAACACAATACCAGATACAATCCAAGCCATCGTCCAACTTCGCTGCATTGCAGAGCTCTTTCCAGGTCTAAATCCCGAGAGTGCGCCGATAATAACAAGAGCAAGAGAGCTTATCAGAATCGCGCCTAGCCTCGCGAAGAAAAAGGATATTACTGTGAGGCTCGCTGGATGCTGTGAAGTACGAGGACGGGTAGGAATGATCAGCTCATCTGCATATTCAACAATCTCGTTCTTTCCGCCTTTTGAGAATTCGACTTGCAACAAAACCTGGCCAAGTGAGCTCACTGTGTCTTCGGAACTTTCAGCGGAATCCCGGTGGCACATCACGAACTCCCCATTCACTTCAAAGTTCCCCGAGAATGTCTCTTCGGTGCTGGAGGTACCATCCTGTATGTCTTCAATCCTCCCTATGGTACACTCAAACTTCCCACCTCTTCCAACAGCTTCGTCCATGATATCGGAGGAGGCCAGATACAAATATGAATAGTACGGCGTTACGGTCAGAGCGACAAGGTTGAGAAGCGACATTATGAGGTACGGGGTGACGGTGAAACCAAATGCGGCATATCCGTAGCGATCCACCTGATCCCCTCTTGTCTTGTAGAGTGTTATAGAACCGCATATCAACTGTATAATGGCTCCAATGGATTGTGCAATCGGCCGCGAGGAGATCAACTGTGTCTGAATTCCATGTCTAGCATTGTCATGTGACATAGTGGTTCCATTTGTGTCTTCGCTTCGTTCGCTTTGCATCAAAACTGGTGCGTGAGGCCCCTGTATTGGAGCATAGGGTTTGACGGTAGTCTCCATTGGAACTACGGCCAGGCTGTAGCCGTCAGGGAGAGAGCAGGATCCGTACACTTCATAGACAAGAAGATTATTCAGCCTATTCCGTGGAGCTAATTCATGGGGGGCCGCGACCGGTATCATTGGAGCCCAGAGTCTGGCGCATATACGCTTTTGCTGCTGTGTGGGATCAGCTTGTGGCACAGATGGGGTGTTTTGCTTCAGTCGCATTCCTTTGATTGTCTCCCCAGATCGAGGGCGCCAGGTCTCGGTTCTAATGACTTGACAGACGGCACCAGCTCGAACTGCCCTTTGAATTGGTGATTGTTGGAGCCACGGTGCGCGTAATATGGCAGCTACTCCCTTGACCACACCAGAGGCTGGGAGCAATAGTGCTCCAAATGTCGAAACAATCGTCATGAACACAGGCTCCCCGGGGTATGCGATTACCGTGGATGCGTGGGTGAAATAGTTTCCGATGAAGTACACGACGATTGACCAAGTCCGAGATGGGAGGCACAAGAGCCTTGGGTTTCCATGGTTTGATGCGCCTTCAGGAACTTCTATTGTCATATTTCGCAGAGGAGGATTCGGAACAGCAAGAGCCAATTGAATCAGGGCTGCAAAGAGCAGAAGTAACAAGAGCGAGTGATACATGTTGGAGCTGCGATGGGAAGATGATTCCGACGTGATCGATTGATGGATTTAGATGGTCTTTCAGTTTCACTTCCAGCTATATAAGGTTGCTCTCCCTATCACAGCCTTGCCTCGGCTCAGCTGAAGGCCCGCAGCGTACCAACACCATCATTGGATATAAACTTCAGCCTTGCTTATGTGGCCACCCTATTGGGATCTGGACCTTTCTCCTTATCTTTAGTTCAGGTAGAGCTGAATGGGCACCACACATGATCTCTCACCAGGCAGCCACAAAATGACCTCTTTTATCGTGGCGGTGATCTTGAATGGACCATACGTCAATATGTCATCTTCCTGCTGAGCTCAGCCCCGCTTGCACGGCCTAAGGGGTTCACCGAACGAGCTACACCTATGCTGCGCAATAGTAGCAGCATCTCAGAAGTAAGCTGCAGGGGCAACACACCAGCTGGATGCTGTCGAAGCGTCGCAGCCCGTGTCTGGCAAAGGCCTAGTCGTTGAGGAGGTCGAGCGAGAGCGGGGCCTGGCATGTGATAGCGCTGCCGCCGCTGCCATTATTCCTGCCGGACCCTGGAAGCAAACATATTTACAAACAGTATAGGTGACGCCATCTAGCTAGCGAGCAAACAAATACAGATGAGACCCCATGTTTGTTTCTTATCATTTGCCAGCCACGCCGACTGCAGGTTGGGCACTGCTATACCGTGGCTTCGGAGCTCCCGATGATGTAGAAAAGGAGGCCGCACGTGACGTCAGCGAATGAGGCGAGAAGGCCGCCGAATCTGGGGAGTGGCTGAGGTTTTTGAGATCTGCGGGGCGCTTACTGCGGTCGTACTGGCGCTTGGGGTCATTGGTCGGGGAATGGAGCTGTCTTTGGTGTGGTGCTGTTGATAGGCTCGGCGTCACTGGTATCTGTCGAGGTGGTGGTGGTGATGGGTAGGCTAATAGGTCTGTCACATTGTGCTCACCAGTTTCCTACTTAATTTAGGGCATTTTAATGTGTGGATGTACATCTGGAGGGAAGATATCCAGATGCTGCTATACGCTATCTATTGTTAGATACAGCTACGATTAAAGAGAAGCCATAATAATCAAAGGTTAAGCGAGGTAGTATATATACACTGAGCTGGCTGGGCAGTCATGGTACGACAGACAGATAGTCTATCTTCCATCAGTAGCCAAGCTTAAACCCACCCCAGTTGAGTTTGTGGAACACGCCATTCGTATCGTACTTGTCCCTGATTTGCTTCATCTTCTCAACATTACCAGGAGCAAATCCTACAAAGACGTCTTGCCAATCGGCAGCATCGCCCATGTAAAGGAATTCGGAGGACAAGTTCTTGGCCTTATTCGCTGCATGGAATTTTTCAATCAGTGAGCGGCTCCAGTATGTCATGCGCAGATCATCCTTGCTCGAAGCCCAGCCAGTGGAGAATTGCCACCCTGTAAATGTCCGTTAGTCTGATGATTAGCCAGGAATTTTGTCGAGGGATACATACAGATATAAGATGCATCATCATCGAGACCCCACGTGTTTCCAATTCCGTTCGTCTTGGCCACAGCAGCAGCAGACTTGGGTGCCATGTTCAATACAAACGTAGGATACAGGCCTTCAACATCGGCAATGTCATCAACGGCGGCTTTCCACTGGGTGTACATGTCCCAGATGGCATCGAAATCCGGCTTGATGGCATGATGACCAGCGGAATTTCTATAAGTTGATTTAGAAACTTGATGAATGTTGTATACCAGCGTAGAGACTCACCTGAACATCTGGAACGGCGAATCGAGGTTGGCATGCCATTGCGGCGGAGTCGTAACGTTGTTGATCCTCTGCACCGCAGGAATCGACGAAAACTCGGCAAACTTGGAGGGAGGAGATTCCGTGCCTTCTTGAACACCAAGGATCGATGGAGAAACTTCTTTTGTCGTAGCGTTATAGGTGATTGTGATGACTGCACCGGCACCAATCGAAGGATCGTCGTGCTCAGCAAAAGCGCAAACAGCTTTGATGAAATCTGCCACCGTACTCTCGTTGAATGCCTGGATCGTGGTGCTGATCTTGGGGATGTCATATGTCTTCGACACAAATTTTGTTACCACCCCAAAATTGTTAGCACCACCTTTCAGTGCCCAGAAGAGATCCGGATTGCAAGTTGAGTTCGCGACAACCTGAGTGCCATTACCCAGGACCACATCATAGCTCATGACGTTGTCCATGGCATATCCGTATTTGTTGGCGAAGTAGTGCACTCCACCAATCAAGGAGAGACCCGGCACTCCGATCGACTTGAGCCGACCGCCGATCATGTACTTTCCGACAGCTCCAAGAGCGCTGTAGGCGTTCTCCCAGCGATTTCCAGGCCCAAGTTCAACAAGCCCTTCATCTTCCAGGATCTCCAAATGATCGAGTCCGTTCAAAGCCAGCAAAACTCCATCGTCGATGTTGTTTGAACCAGCGTACTATCTTTACGTAAGCGAGAGCGGTATTCAAGGGCTCTTGGTCACTTACATTCATATGTCCTCCACCACGCACCGCAAAGTGGGCTTGGTACTTGTTGAAAATGGTAACCGAACTGGCAACTTGATCCGCGTTGGTCGGCTGAAAAATGCAGAGCGGCTTCAAATTGGCTTTCATGTCCCAGTAGTGCGTGGCCTCGACTGTGTAGTTTGTCGAGTTTCGAGTGAGGAGGAGGTCTGGGTACAGGGTCGCCAACTCTCCGCAAGCGCCCTGGGCGCCAGAGCTTGTAGCGTTGTTTGACGCAGCCAAAGCCGTGGCAAAGATGCCGAGGGCGGTGAAAAGATGGGGAGGGGCCATGGCTGTCTGGAATGTAGGAGCTGATTGTATATTGCAGATACTGTGGATGGAAATCTTGGACTACTTCTTTTATATCTTTCTTTACTTGCAAGGCGCAGCTACCCTTTCTCGCAATCCGAACATTGAAACCCGATTGTCGTTTCCGTTAGGTCGTATTCGCGGCCCACTTCTACTGTGGTTGGATAAGCTCGCACGGACCATGGTGCCCTACTGCCGCTTGATCCCTACTTTTAACAGACACCCACTCGACCCTTGTGGGATTCACAGTTGATCCGGAGTAGCCATAGTACTGGGTATGAAGCTGAAAATACTTGATCTCAAAAACGGGAACCATCACAGAGCCTATTAATCCCATTCATTTTCTCGACTTCAGTCGCTCTACCAACTCCTGGGTAGCTAAAGAGTAAGCATAATGAGAGACTACAAGCCATTTCAGATCCACTGTATACCCCTTATCTCAATATTTGCAGGATGTTTCTGGCCCGAAGGGGTGCACGGCGTGGGTAATCATCGGCGAAAGTGGCCGTAGCGCCCGATGTCCTCGAACCCGAATTACGAGACACGAAAGAAACGGTAGGCAGAAGCGGTTACCCTTGCTGCTGCGGCTGACGATGATGATGATGATGATTATGAATCTATAGGACGTCATTTTTACCGGAGGCAGCTGTGTGGTATGCGGCCGGCTCCCCCGCTTCCGATAGACCCGCCTGAGTCCAAGCGAGGCAGCCAAGTCCGACCTGCTCTCTATTTATAGTTTCCATGCGCATCCAGGCTATGACAAGACAAAGACGACGCGAGGATAACAGATCCAAATCGTGATTCGGATGATAAGTCGCGCCTCTATTGGCTAGTCGGACGCGTGTTCGTACTGCCCCAGCCTCAATTGCTGCAACCGGCGCCGCGAATATACGATCTGCAGCAGTTAAGCTTAAAAGGAGACACATTCTGATAAAATGTAGGCGACGGATAGCAGCCCAGAGATAAAGTTTGCGATGCATGGGGCGATCAATGTGCCTGAAGGTCGCATATCTCACTTCGCCCATCCCGAAATATGGGCCTCTCGCCTTCAAAGAGCGCAGCCTTGGGTACACATGACGCCAGACTGCACCGCGCCACGAACTTTTAAACAGTTCATAACACGGAACGAGCCATTTCCAATTTCAGTAGAGACACATACGATGCCTAAAGTAATAATGATCCAGGTTTCGCATCGCCAGCGGACAATCGCGATAGCACGACCTTCTACGAACCCCTCTTACCAAGTCTTGTCAACTCAGCTACGCTTCAGGTCGTTCCATCGGACGGCAACATTGGAGCTTAGATGCTTTTCGTCAGTCTACATAATAGATCTAACCTAGAAAATCATCTGGCTTTTATTGCATTGCCGGCCCCGGTGTACCCACCCCCGTCCTCTCTCGGCCAGGCTATCACCCAGCGAGGTCCTTCGCAGCCAAAATTGGTAGTTCCGATCTAGTTAGTAGAGCAGGTCTGGCTAACTTCGAAGTTTCTCCGAAAGACTGGTCCCTAGAGTGAAATCACTGATTTGGAGAAGTATTTTACTGCTGGTAGTGTCCACCCTACGATAAACTCGCTATCATTCGTAGCTATAGCGATGGCACTTGCGTCATGACAGCAGGACACTATCAGTGGCCTGCCACGTAAGAGTGCAGTTGATCTGGATTAATACACCGTCCTGCAGCAGTAACGCACCTACCGCACGAGGTCGAGGCGCCGCATCCCCTACCTAGCAACATCCTGGTTCTAGAGGCGGCCGAGCGAGAATGCGTCCTGCCACATAGTCGGTAGACTGATAACAGTAAGTTGCGGCAATGCAAAATAAGTCTTGATGTCATGTTACAACCCTACTCCACCACATCAAACTCCACCCTCCCACTACTCTCCTGCACCACCGCCACCCTCCCCCGTCCGCCCTCCCCACTCCTCCACCTCTCCTTCCTCTCCTCCACCGTCCCCCTCAGCGCCTCCTCCTTCTCCCCCCACATCCACATCCCGAACCCCGCCCTAGCCTGCCTCGCCAGCTCCACCTCATACCGCTTCCCTGCCTCCAAGTACTCCAGTCCACCATCCGCCCCCGTCTCGCTCGGCCCCTCCAGCTGCATTGCGAACCGCCACGAATCGCCGCCCGGCTGCAGCTCGACGAAGGCGCCGTCGGGCGGAAACGCCGGCCATGGGTCGGAGTCGAAGCATTCGAAGGTGAACGGGAACTCAATGGCAGTGTCGGTGGTGGTGTCTGTGCAGGTGATGAGGTTGGAGAGAGAGGTGGGGCCGCCACCGAACGGTATCTGCGCACCGAAGGGGGTGTGTTGGGTGCAGAGTGTGAGGGTTTGGTGTTGGTGGTCTTCGGAGGAGGAGGAGAAGTGTAGCGGCAGGCGGAGGTCGATGATGAATCTGAAGGGCGGGGTGCCCGAGAGGTGGCAGACGCCGGGCGAGACGCTGAGCTTTGCGGAGAGCGTGGGTGGTGCAGGGTCATCGAAAACGGTGAACTGAATGGTGCTACTCAGGTCGCGGTGGACGGGGAGCCTTTCCTCGTCGTCGTTGTCGTTGCTGTAGCAGCACCATGCTTCTCCGCCGTCGGCTGTGAGACGCAAAGCGTAAGTTTTGCCTGACTGAAGAACATCTTTCCAGAGTTGGGCAGTTGAGTCGGTTTGAAGACCGATTCGGGATTGGTAGTGCTCGGGTGAGGGCCTAGGCGGAATTTCTCTGCGTCCAGGTTCCACTGCTGTTACAATCGATGGGAGGCCAACCGTCTGCTGTGTGCTCTGCTCAACGAGTTCGAACAGCCCGGTACGGAGCGCAGTGATGATGTCGACTGTACCGACATTATTGATACCTGTGCAGAAGAGGTGAACAGGGCGTTCAGTCGAGAAAGTAGTAACTATAAGGACGTTCAACCCGCTGAAGCTCGAGCGGTTTAGTTGGAGAAAGTCATGGCCGAGGCTGTTGCCTTGCGTAAGCTTTAACGACAGGACACAATCGTTGGTGGGTGCCATGATGATGAAAGTTGAGCGTCGTTTGGCGGTCCAAGCAACTTATTATGTGCGCGGAGAAAGGCGACTGTGGCTTTCGGAAAATTTTAGTAGTGGATGTGGGAAAAACGGCTGCGGCTGCTGCCTGCACCGTGGGATGGCCAGGCATATGTAGGGCCGACTTGGTCAACGTCATATCACACATCAGTATTACCATTCTCAACATAGAAATCAAATTGCATAATATGTCTTTATAAAAGACTACAATATCAATTACGGAATCCGGACCTTAAATACAAATCGAGGACAGCTTTAAGAACTACTAAATACTAAGAACGAGGCCCCCCGATTGGTCCACTACGTATTAGCAAATTCCCCTCGCTTGAAATTAAGGTTCAGTACGCTAAGCTAGAAGAGTAGGGTTTTATCACGACCCTGCAACACGTGTAGTTGGTGGCGGTGGCTGGTGGCCGGTGGCAGTCGGCGCAGCGATGCGACGCGGCGGCCAGCCGGCCTGCCAAACCGGCTTGCACTTGTATGCTTGGTGGCAAACCGACTGTCGGTTTACATAGGGTGCCTTTTTGGCCAGTCGACTGAGGGACGACTGGTCAGGTGGCCAGTGCAAATTGGAAGGGAAGTAGCAAAGGGTCGTGATAGCTATTACTAGAGATGCGAGTAATGTATAGACGAAGCGAAAAGTAAAGATAGTGCCTCTACACAGAATGTCTCAGGCAGAGCCCTGGAACCCGTGGTACTAACAATAGATATTATAAGTTTATGTTACTGGTAGCGCCAGCGGCGCTAAAGCAGCCAGGCGAGCTAGACTAGCTAAACAGCGCTAGCGGTAAATCGAGTTGCTGTTCAGGATATCTGTTAGCTTTAGCTCTGTTAGCGCTAGCAGCTTACGGGAAAGTTGCTAATGTATCTCAAGAGGTTAAGTCGGACTTGCTAAATTTTCTTTTAATAGCATCCGTACAAACGGTGGTTACATCCTGCTTGCTGCCGCCTCCCCCCAGATCAGCCGTGTTTCTGTCAACTAATATTTTCATTCACCCCTTGCGAAACATGGAACATGTAAGCAACGCAGACACCATCGTGGCTTGGAGCTAATATTCCTTTCCAAACATTCAGCATGTTCCGCAATTAGGTATCGGAATGCGAACTGAAGAGGTTCCAGAATCAATCCCTACTACAGACTTCATCCTACGTTGCAAGGGAGTAAGCTCACAGCCTCGTTTCCTGCACAGTGGAACGGAATTTCAGGAGCTAGACAAGATGTATAAAATCTACGTGGTGATCGACATGAGAACAAGACCAAAGCACTAATCAGACACCCACACCTCATTCAAACGAGCAAGCAACCCATACAATCAGTATATTCTCTCTTATTCCACCATGGTCGTCTTCAAGTCTTTCCTGTTGGGTGCCTTCGCGCTCTCACAGTTCACCCAGGCCCTTCCTCAGCCGTTTTCCGAGATCAAGACTCTGAAATCCTCGCCTGTAGACCTCGAGAAGCGAAAGCTCTTTAATGTCGACAAGATTTCAGACAATGCCCAGAAGGAGGCCCTCAAGACAGGCCTCAAAGAAGCAGTCGAGGTCGCCGTCATGGTGCTCGAGAAGATGGACTCAAACGATTACCAACACTATATCGGCAAGTGGTTCGGAGGTGACGAAGACAACAACCGGGAGATCGTACGTAAGGTGTTTAAGAACTTCGTAGGCGAGAATAAGAATGGAGAGGGCGCCGATGAGCTCGGTGACGTCATTGTCCACGACGACGACTACTACAAGCGGGACGGCACGCTATTCTGCCAGATCGAAGAAAAAGGGAAGACCGGAACCGCATACTACAAGAACCGCGACGGCAAGCCCGGCATGCACTTCTGTCCCAAGTTCTTCAAGCGCATGAGCAAGGAGGATTACACAAAGGACAATTGCAAGGAAGTAGAGCACAACAGGATCACGACAAACGACATTAGCCGCAAGTTCCAGGCCGCCAATGTGCTGCACGAGTTCATGCACTACAACAAGGTCGGCAAGGCCGCGACTGGCAAAATGGTCGGTGACCCTGCTTACGGCGCCTTCAAAAGCTACGATTTGAAGAATGGAGACGACAAAGACAAGACGACCCTGAATGCCGACACATACGTCTACTACGCTATGCACATCTGGCTTACTGAGACTTGCGGCCGCAGCTTCGGTGACCCGCAGCCTGACGACAACGATAGCACTTGAATGGAACGTCGAAATGCGGTTTTGATGTATGATGGTGGCAATTCAGCAACTGATAGAGGGACTTTTGCATTCGACTGAAGAATAATATTCGTTTATTAGATTAGAGGCCACTTGTATATAGGAAGAATATCCATTCTTTGATGTAGATATGCGGACGAAAGTTTCACGAACTAACAAATTGAGTTCCGGAAACTACGTAAGCATATATAGACACAGTATGGCCGCCGAAGCGAGATTTCATTGTGCTATATAGTATATTTGAGTTTTTGCAAAGGCCTATGCGAGGCCCACAGTTTCCAGTACGAACCTGTAAGCCCTAATAGCTACGTCTGCATGTTATAAAGTCATTTCTGAAAAGTAAAGTACAAATACCAGGTGTTAGTTAGAGGATTCTATTCCATTTTTCTAAGAGACTACGCCGTTAAAATAAGTACATTCTTCGACGAGCTGTAGCGTATTCATTGTCGAATATATTACGCAAGCTCGCATATTAAAGTTGTATAGTTTCCGGCGAAAAATGATCGTATATGATACCCCGAAACGCTGCAAAACTCCGATTGATCTGCAAAGTCCGGGGATGGCCGCTCTGGCTGTGACCCTATTGGGAGCCTTTCCAATGGATAGTCACCCCGCATCTGCTCACAAATAGCTGAAAGTTCACGTGCAAGAGCAACCACGTCACCATTGACCGGTCTCAGATACAGCTTTCCCACGCGTTCGGGACATGTCAAGACAGAAGCCATGAAAGCCAAGCATGACTAAAACATGATAAAGATGGTAATTCAAGCCTCCATCGGCTGGCTGAACATATGGTCATATTGCCGCAGCCTAAATTGCCGCAAGGCGCACCGCAAATATACGACCGGAAACAACCAGGAAACAACCATTCTCGAAGGCAGACGCATTCTAACGTACCATAGATGACGGGACTTAGCCGGCATGCGGAGGTTGAGTGAGAAATAACGAGCAAGAGTTGATACCAGAAGATCAGCATGGTCAAGGTAGTATTTAAACTCAATGAATTGCTCCTTCTAAGGACCTACACGTTGAGCTATGTTTCATGAGGAACAGGCAATGCCAAACCACTTCGAGATTTCACGGATAGACTAACTGCTTAGCGGTGCTAAAAGTCTTGAAACAGATAGTTCCGGCTATAAATCCCATCAGCGCCATAACATAGGGCTGTCGCGGCGAAAAAGTTGGAACCTGCCCAATTTGCTCAAGGAAGTCTCGTACGTCCAGTCTGAGGCGCTGGGGATTTTGAGAAAGGTGTAGATCAACCGCGCCATCGTCAATCTGCTCGGGCTCCTCAACCTGTTCACTGTCGCCGTAAGACCCAATTTCAGCATTGAGTTGGGTGGTTCTGCTTCCCGTGTTGCTACGCCAGCGTTTTAGTATGTCCCTAATCAACACGGTGTGGTTCATCAGGGCGATGTTCTCGATGGCCAAAGTTCTTTCTTGCTCTCGAGTGAAACGGGTCAGTCCTTTGGCGAATTGCTTGACCTGGTCCTCATTGAGTTCTTTCCCGAATCGAAAACGCATGTCAAGATATTCCATCTGACGCCCTCTAGGAAAGCCAGCGCGGGGTTTGATCGAAAGGGAAGTTCCAGTTTTGCTGTCTCCAGGTCCTGTCGAGGCCGATATCCACACGTGGTCTTCCTTTGGCAACTGGCGGTGGAAGAGAACTGGACGTTGAATCTTATCGCAAAACTTCGGGGCGTTCATTAGCTCCCTACGGAGGTCTTGAGAGGTAAATCCATGATGTGTTTTGAGCTTTTGCAACGCGTGGATGAGTGCTGAAGTGAAGGAATCTTCACCAGGAAATGCCGTCACCTCATCATGCTCGCATGCACCGAGAAACTCGAAACAATTGTTGCGTTGAGAACGACCTTTCAGAGATCCAGCTGAACAGCAATCGAAGATGACCAAGATATCCGCTTCCATGTCAGTAATGCACGACTCGGCAATGTGCCAGGCGACCTGGTTGTATTGTCGTTCTTCATCCTCTCTTGCTTGCTGGCTTGAGCCGCTTTGAACTGATTAATCCTCACTCAAAATGATTGAGACGGAAGTCTGCCTTACTTGGTAAGATGCAAATGGCCTCGAGTATCAGACCCAAATCCGTGCCCTGCATAGTAAACTATTCCAAGATTGGGACCATCGATGTCGGACGCGAACTGTGCCAGCGCCAGGTTGAGTTGTAGGTGCGGATTTTTTTTATTCACTGTGACTAATACTTCCTCCCGTACGTCGAAGCGGTATTCGTCCTCGAACACCCGCTTAAGTCGAGCGATCTTTTTAATGTCAGTACAAAGTGGACGTTTCGCGCCTTAATGACACTTACCTCGTCAGTCACATCCATATCAGACTTGTCCCATGAGAACAGAAGCACCGAGGTTTTATCATGTTTAACTGGCTTTGTCAGTGGGTTGTAGCACTCATCAAAAGTTGCCTGAAGCTTCTCAAGTGGCAAGGCTCCGGGTTCCGATATTGGAGCTGTATCGCGGCGATGCGGACCGCTCTGCAATTCGGCAGGGCGCTGGCCTGCGTCTGTGGGTTCTGATGGTGCTGCCATGGAACGATCGATGATTTGCAGAATCTATGAGAGGCGAGACAAATTAAATATATATACCAACCAAAGGAGGAGGTCGTGAGGCTGAACAGCGATTACATGTCTCCATTCGTTTCGTGGCTTGATGATAAACAAAGCTGAACCAGAGCGGAGTCGATTTGTCTCAGGACAGGCAAACCAGGCGGCGACGATGCTGATCTCACAAGAGTCTGTCTTGGTGACAGCGCCAATGAAGAGAAGTTCTCATGCAAGTGTGGTTGTACAAATCAGCCGCAAAGTGGAGTTCATACCCGAAGCCCCGCCATCCAAAGTGGGGCTGCTTCGAAATGTCGGACTTCCTCTCGCCCCCTACCTTCCATTTGCACATTTCCCACATATGCGTGTACCTCACGGTTTCAGAAATGATTGGTTGAAGCTTACCTGATGCATTCCGAAAGCTGCTTCCCATCGAATCTGCCTCGTATCAGACGCTGGAACTAACGGCTTGCAGGACGCCTTGCACACACCGGTCAATGGTTGCCTTGTGCTTTTTCTTTTTCTCTTGATGCTGATTTCGCCTCCCTGCTGCCTGGAGGCTTACTGCGTCTGCATAGGCAAGCAAACAGCATTCATAAAGATCAGAACGCATGCACCACGACACATTTGATTCGGCAAAAACTTGATAATCGATCCTAAACCATCCTGATCATGCCTTCCGATGAGCCTGAGCAGCCAAAGACCCCGCCTGTGGAGCATGTGCCCAGACGACCAACAGAGACTGACAGCGAGGCTGTAGCCGATGAACGCACAAGGCTTAATGACGTAAGGACGGTGAAACATATGATCGGAAACTGGCTAACGTGATAACAGGAAGCCAATAAGGATTCGAAGAACAGGTCTCACGTCCTGAAAGCTGAGCAGGGCGAAGTAAGTCGTGCTCCTGTCTATTGGTACACCCGCGTGTTCACATATTGGCCAATAGTATCCGCAAGGCTACGCTATCAATGAGAAGGCGTGGCTGAAAGCCCCGCCTGGACCGCCTGGGGGACCAATGGCTGTTACCATCATAGATGCACAGCGCGACCCAGTAACCTTCAAATGGCAATACCAGCTGAAAGATAGCCGGGGCGAAGGGGTCAGAGATGACTCTGGGAAGGTTGGATGGTTTCCGGAGACAAAGCTGAGAAGGGGTGGAGGGCTTGTGTGATCGAATGCCTTGCCTGCATGTGCAAGGCTGGATCCAACTTCAGCCATTTCTTCTGCGTTGTGGAGGCAGTGTCGCTTTGCTTATAAAAGCAGCTTAGAAACTACCCAAAACAACTGAATCATCGCTCTTCTGTCCGTAGCAATTGCCACCACAATTCAAAATGCCACCTATACTCCCATTGGCCAACCAACAGTCGAAAGAGGCGATCGTTGATGCAAATTTGGAGTCGCGCAAACTCTCAAATACAACAACTCTGACAGAACAAGTAATTTCCCGTGGTAAGACATGCACTGCAACATGTCATACCATAATATGTATCTAACCCAGGTCCAGGATTCACTTGGGTGAAACCGCTGCATATACTGAAATCATTCTCAACACAACTGAGAACAGAAACGGAAGAAAGCAACAACATCAAAGTGAGGCAACGTAAGTATCATGACCCTAGTCGTATCCTGCTGTATTTCCACGAAATAATTCTAAACAGAATAACAGTACAGGCCTGTCCCAATGGATACCCACGGTTGGCAGCATTCCTCGATAGTGATGAGAACTTCATGCTGTTTCGCCGCTTTGGATTCATCCAGACTAGACTCCTGCTCGATAAACAAAACGAGCTTCAGAACCTCGAAGAGCAACTCGAGGATGAGGACTCGCGTACGCCCCAGACATTTCTCCAGAATGGCGAAGTGGATAGTCAGGAACCCAGTGATCGAAAGAAGCTTTTACGGAATATCGAGATCAAATTCAACGAATATGGTGCGATTGTGTTCCTCGTACTGTGGAAGAGAAACGCTAATACATATGCAGCCCACTTGCTCAAATCAGCTCAGGACATGGTAGCTATGCGCCGTCCGACTGACACAGAGTATCAGAGTGTTAGTAACTTCTGCCATAACCGCCCTCGTCCTTTAAGTGAGACCGATGAGCAATGGCTCTTCTGCAAAGAAGATCTCGTCACTCTCCGCCCTGGAAGGGAACATGCCTGGTTGGACAATGCCATCGAACGAGGGCTGCGTGCTTTCAATTGTCCTATGATTCGCGTATGTGTCCTTTCGCCCCTTATAAAATAGCGAGCTAATGTAAACTAGAAAATGTTCTGTTCAAAGGTATGTGGAATAAGAGTCCCGAAGTCGGTTACATATTCTAAGAACGTAAAAGGAGACCCAAATGAAGTCTAACGGACCGGAAATCTATTACACAAAAAGTCGGATAGAAGGCCTCGCGGCTATCATCATTACAATGATGATTCTGATCCTGTTGGTAGTGCCAACATATGTGCTATATCATCTCACGAATGATGTACCACAAAGATCACAGACAACTGCCCTTTGCATCGGAATTCTCCTCGTATTCACTCTCTCATTCTCGGCTGTCTTGTCACTCTTCACCCGTGCGAGACGTCATGAGATTCTTGCTGCAGCTGCTGCGTAAGTGAAAGGTTCTAAAGGTTTGGAAGCTAAAAAAAAACTAACTTTCATACTATAGATACTGTGCGGTTCTAGTAGTATTTCTTGGAAATGTCCCAAGCCCATCCTGACCTTTTGGTATTGTCCTGCGTGATATTTCAGTAGCTCAATTACTTTTAAGTCTTTATGTAGTTATTAATATACTGTTTTTCTTTATAAGCCTGTATTAGTAAGTGCATGTGAGGCCGATGCGCACGAAGGCGGAAGAGGTAGGTCAGTACTAACTGAGACAGGAGGATTGGATTACTATCGATACCAATGCCTAGGGAATTCCTTAGATCCCCCGTCAGGGGTAAGAGAAGGGGACTCGTGTGATGAAGGCACACGATTCGTGTGGGAACCCCTGTTGCTCCAGGGCGAGGCGAGAATCTAAGGAGGTAAACGGGTGGTGTATTAAGCTACCCGAAAGAAACCACTAAATACCTCCTTTGACCATCGCGCCTGCAAACAACGCTGTACCGGACGGAGTTGTTGCGCCGCAGACGCGGTTTCTGAGTCAACATGATAGATCTACCCCGGAAGATCTTCTGGCTTCCTTGGCATTGAATAGTCCCGAATACCCGGTCCCGTTTTCTCTCGGCCAGGCTATCTCTAAGCAAGCACCGCCGCACCCGTAACCGCCGGCCCCCGGCTCGCTAGCAGAACAGGTTGGGCGGATCTCGGAGCTCCCCAGAGAGACCAGTCACTGGTACGGAACAACCAATTAGGAGATTATGTAAGGACCAGCCACTACAAGGCACACTTAAGCTGTATCAATGCACCATTCAACCACACCGGCGTTCAAGAGTTAGCCGGGCTCGGAATATCTGAAGGCGGTATCAGATGTCAGAAACGCGGCGAGCCTGTTCCTACAACGAATATCTAACCAGACTCCTTCCCATTTGTAGGACATATGTTCGCGCGGGGGAAAGTCATCTTTCTCAAGCAGTTCGCAAGCACTGGGAGAGAGTCTGGTTAGCAGACGTTTGAGCGAGGTGCTGGGCTACGTGAATTAATGGGAATTTGGTAAGGGATCCGGAATGAAAATAAGACTTGGCTTGATATCGGTTCGTAGATCTCTTCTGTTGCATTCAGAATCTTGTGTACGAGATCACGCTGTCTGTGGGAGTAGCAAGAAAAATCTTGGTCCAGTGCAGCATATGAGCGATAACCCCATCAAATCGCCTTCATGATCGATTTCTCCACCGCCGGCACTCGCACGAATTCTCTCAAATCCGCAACAAACAGATCCGGGCGCTCCAGCGAAGAAAAATGTCCGCCCCCGGTATGCTCTTTCCAAAATTTGATGTTTGCGACCTGTGCGGCCCAATCTCGAGGACACTAATTGCAAAAACGGCCAATCAGCACACTTTCAGCTGCGTTTGTATTAAAAGGCGTAAACAATGACTTACATGCAACTGTTCCTTCGGATACATACTCACCCCCGTCGGCACCGCGACATACGCCTCAAACGTCCTCTCCGCCTCCCTCCTTTCCCCAAACGCCTCTCGATAAAACCGCAACCCCGGCGTTGCGCCCTGTATCCAATGCATCATAACCAACGTAATGATCTCCTCATCCGACAACTCCTCCCTCACCTCCATCCACGCATGCAGCTTCTCCACGAACCACGCCAGCAGCCCGACCGGCGAATCCCCCAACCCGAACCCCAGCGTCTGCGGCCGCGTCCTCTGCTGCTCCAGATACCCACTCCCACGCACCTCAAAGTCCTCCCGCACCTCCAGCGCCTCGCGCTCCCACTCGCTATACGTGATCGAAGCAAAGCGCCAGCGCAGCCACGCCAGCGGCGCAGATAGCACCGTCGGCCGCGGCACCGGGAACATGTTCAGGTGCTGCGCGCGGACGACGGTGGGGTACTGCAGCGCGATGGACCGCGTGATGAAGGACCCGAAGTCGCCGCCTTGCGTGATGAACGAGGAATAGCCGAGCACGTCGGTCATGAGGAGCTTGTAGGCGCGCGCGACGATGGTCGGGCCGACGCCGGAGGTCGTGGGCGCGGGGGAGAAGCCGAAGCCCGGGATGGAGGGCGCGATGAGGTGGAAGGAGAGGGCGGACGGGTCGGGCGGGTTGGTGAGTGGGGTGAGGATCTTGGTGGCTTCGATGATGGAGCCGGGCCAGCCGTGGGAGAAGAGGAGGGGGATGGCGGTGGGAGAGGGGGACTTGGTGTGAGTGTAGTGGAGGACGAGGGGGCCGTAGCCCGGGACGGCGAGTTTGACGAGGTAGTGGTTGAAGATTGTGTTTAGGTGGTTCTGAATGAAAGTTAGCAACAGTATGCACTTGCTGTGGGCCTTCTCTGCATCTAATACGGCAGAATATTCATTATAAGGCTGAAAGGGCTCACCGCTTGCTTCTCCCAGTCGTATTCATCCTTCCAGAACTGTGCAAGTTCCTTGACCCGTGACACCTTTGCTCCTTGTGACCAGTCATCCTCACCGAAGTCGCTTTGTTCCTCGGGATATCTGGCGAGCTCTAATTTCTTCTTCGTGACTGCGAGAAGTTCTCGGTCAACCTCGATTTTGTATGGGACGGGCTCATTGAGCGTTAGCTGGTCGATTGGGATGGGAGACTTGAGGCCCATATTGACGGCGCTCAGTTTCTAGCTTTTGAAGATACCTTTGCGGGGTCGTTCAGTATAAATAAATTGAGCGTGTAATTGACGTAGTATGCGTTAAGGCATTTTAGCGGCAACGGCCGGGATATCCAATCTCGGTTAGCGTGCGTGATCGGGAGCAACTGCAAGCGCAAGCGCTCTTACCTTTTCCCGAAACCCCGGACAGAACCTGAATGTTTCGTCAGCCTCTATCTTTCAGCTACGGTCTAGAAGGGCTGCTGCGTCATGACCTATCCATTCAAGCGGTAGAGAAAATATTCCACAGATGAGGCAACTCCAAACGCCGTTTCACTTCGGACATCATAAGCGCAACCCCCGTCCACAAATGGAAAATATCTACACACTCCCCACGTTGTGAAGCACGATCAATATTTTAGTGAGCACCCGCTGTCCCAAATAGTATGGTGGAAGCGCCGTTCTCCATATCTCCACGTCTTTCCCCACGTCTTAGCACGGGGATGCTTAGGCTCAGTATTCAAAGGATTGCCGAGGATGGGCGAAGAACATGAAGGTACTTCAGTCAAACAGCGCTCAGCCGTGGACATAAATACTGGAGCAAATCCGCAGATAATTCTCTATCTTTGTTTCTCATCTCACTCTCACTCTCAAGCTCCAGACACGGAGAACTGCAAACATGACCCCAAAGAAAGAAGTAATTATTGTCGGAGGAGGCGTATCAGGTATTGGCATGGCCATCCAGCTGAAGAGAATTCTCGCACACGACAACTTCACCCTGTACGAAAAGTCCGACAACATCGGCGGAACCTGGTGGCACAACAGGTATCCTGCGTGTGCTTGCGATATTCCCAGCCACTTCTACTCTTACAGCTTTGCGTTGAAGCCCGACTGGTCGACTACATACCCGGGCAGAGATGAGCTTCATGAGTGTGAGTAATATTCTGTCAATCCTAATGCACATTTCTGACTATACTTATGCATGCAGACTTCTTTTCTGTCGCTGAGAAGTTCGGCATCCTTCCACACTGCCGCTTCAACCAGGCATGCAAGAGCATGCTCTGGGACGCGCAACGCTCGCTTTGGGTTTGCACTTTCGAAGACACGCAAACCGGCAAGCTGACCGTGCACGAGGCACCAGTGGTCGTCAGTGCCGTAGGAACCCTGGATCGCCCATTCATCCCTGAAATCAATGGTGCAGACACTTTCCAAGGCAAAGCTTTCCACAGCGCCCGTTGGGACCATTCTGTCGACTTCAAAGGGAAGAACGTCGTGGTCCTCGGAAACGGAGCTTCCGCAACACAGTTCGTCCCAGAGCTGATCAAAGAAGTGGGCCCAAAGGGCAAGGTGGTCCAGCTGGTCAAGAGTGCACACTGGTGGACGAAGAGAGTATTCCACCCCTTCCCTCATCATAGCCCACCCTCACTAACACCCAAAAACAAGGGCAACCCCAAATACTCCCCCCTCTTCAAAGCAGTCATGAAATACGTCCCCCTCGCCGCCCGCCTCTACCGCATCCACCTCGCCTACCAACTCGAATCCCTCTTCCCCTCCTTCCTCATGACCGCCCGCGGCGCCCGCCTCCGCCAACAGATCCGCGCCGCGACGTACAAATACATCGACGACGAAGCCCCCGCGCAGTACCGCGCCATCCTGCGGCCCGACTACGAGCCCGGCTGCAAGCGCCGCGTCAACACAAACACCTACCTCGCCTGCCTGCACGCGCCCCACATGCACCTCGCCCGCGACCGCACCACCGCCATCCGCCCGCGCCACGTCGAGACCGAGACGGGCGCCACGTACCCCGCCGACGTCATCGTCTTCGCGACCGGCTTCCGCACGCAGAAGTGGCTCGACACGATCGACGTGCGCGGCGTCGGCGGCTGCTCCATCCACGACGTCTGGGACGCGGCGGGCGGCGCCGAGGCGTACATGGGGACGGTGGTGGCGGGGTTTCCGAACTTCTTCGTGCTGTACGGACCGAATGCTGCGACCGGCCAGCATTCGGTTATTTTCCATTCGGAGTGTCAGATTAACTACGCTTGTCGGCTGCTGCGGCCGGTGTTGAAGGGGGGCGCGGAGTCGGTGGCGGTGAGGGAGGAGGCGCAGAGAGAGGATTTGAGGTGGGTGCATGGGAGGTTGGAGGGGTTGGTGTTCAACGCTGGGTGTCGGAGTTGGTGGATGGATCCGATGACGGGGAAGAATACGTTTATTTATCCCGATCCGATGTGGAAGTATTGGCTGCGTACCATTTTTCCCCGGTGGGGCGATTTTGAGATGAAGGTGTCCCGGCAAGCGGCTGTGGAACTCTAAAAGATTGTCTTGAAGTATTATTATGCTCCCGTCTACTTAGAGACTAGTGGAGATACGAAGAGAGATATATATGTACATTTCGCTTCTTTACGATTGGTCTTCATAGATATGACCGAATCAGATTGTAGCGTTCAGGGGTACAAGCACAAAACAGTAAAAGTTTGCGTTTACAAGGTTCTTGAGACTCTAAAGCATACTTCACCTTTTGAGCTTCATGTTTAAGGGATTGATGGTACCAGGTTTTTTTTTTGAAAAAAAAAATAACAGAAAAATCAAACATAATGTATTGCCTCCTCCTGCCTCGCCCATGGAGCGGCGCCGTCTCTGAAACTACTAGCGGAGTGTGCTTCGACGTCAGCGGCGACGGTAATCTCTGTTGTACGCGTGACCTGAACGGTCGTCTTTCCATTTACGTTATAGGAACCACCATCTCTCAACTGCTCCTGCGACTCCGACCTGTCGAGGTTGGATAAGGATGTGCCTCCCTCATTCATCTTGCAGTAAGAGTTCGAGGTTACTCCAGACTTTGACACCTTGGAAATATGATGCGAGCCAGAGCGGGAGCCATAGACATAACCACTTGAGTTGTATCCGTTCGACACCTCGGCGGTCTTGGAACTGAGGCCAAGCGCCTTCTTGAGGTTGCGGGGAAGCGGGGACTCCTTCACAATCTTGGGAAGACAAGGTATGCACAAGACGAAGAAGCCGCATGTCATTTCGGCGCACGCCCAGAAGAGGAGCGGCCCGATGAAGTACATGCTGTCCGTCGTCTTGGAGAATGTAACCGTATGAGCAAGGCGGAAACAGGCTGCAACCGAGGCGCTGGCTGACTTTAGTACATCGACCACTGGCTGAAACGAAGGGGACTCACATGACACCAACTCCGAAAATGATGGACACACCCAACTTCTTTTGCCAATTTAGGTGTAGGCCCCAGATCATCTTTTGCGGCAGCAGTACCATGGCAATATCGGTAATGACTTGGATACTACCCGAGGACAGCATTACCTTGGGCAGGTCGTAACATTTGCTTGGAACGTAGAATTCCCATATTGCATTGTGTGGGATGCACTGCATATTCAGGAGAATGATGCAAACAACCCCCCAAACGCATTGGAAGCCGGAAATGACGACACAACCCCACCAAAAAAAGTTCTTGTACTTGTCGGAAGGGACGAAGATGCGAGCCCAGTCTAGGAGGATGGCAGTCTTGATCAATGGCTGAACGGCCGAGTAGCAGCTTCCGTAGATGAGAATGAGCTGGAGCTGGTCAGTGGTAGTTTTCTACAGAAAGGCAAGAGTGGGTTACCCAAAGCGGATAGACAAGGTCTCCGTTGCGGAGATTCCAGGTGTGGACATAGTAGCCAGGCTCAAAAATCAGGGCATATCCGGCGTAGGCTGTGCCCCAGTAGGCCCCCTAACAAAGGGTGAGTATGACCGAGTTGAGTCGCAGGGGGGAGCAGCGGAAGGGCGGTAAGATGGGATAGCATACATATGCACAGAGCATCAAGGCTGATACCGAGAGAGTGTTGTCAGTCAGGTTACTCCTCAAGGCAGAAGGGAAGAGAAAATCTTACCCTCTTCGACACGAAGCTTCTTTTCCATCCAAGTGCGTGCGTAGAGGCGGATGAGAAGACACAGAGTCAAAATGACGGTGCAAGCGGTCGTCACCCCCCAGGCGAGGCCATTGCGGTTGGGCGGATTATCGAAGTTTGCAGTGACACCCGGCGGTGGCTCGAGTGCGGGTGCAGCAAGGAGAGCTTCGAGCTCTTCCGATGACATGGCCATGGGAACCGGATGGTTGGAGCGACACTGTCACCAACAGTGGACCAGCTCTTGCTGAAATACACAGTCATGTTCAAGATCGTCGAAGGGCTAAAAGTAGTGCAACAGTGCTATGGGATGATACATAAAGACTGCCGCCCATCCGAACGTTGGAAGGCCTGTCAATCCCGAAGGCTTCCGACCTGGTATTCGGATCTTCACTGCCGCTGCAGCACGCAAGCGAGAGTACAAAAAGCAAAGGAAATCCTTCCTCCCCACTTTTCGCCAAAGATATGGTACCGACATGCACCCCTGAGAATCATATCGGTGTTGGGGCTAGGCTACATGTATATTTCGAATTGCTATTGGTTCGAAAGCTAACTATTGTAAGACATCAAACGTCTACCAATATTCCCTGTGCCGATGCTCTGACGAATTTGGAAGCCCAAGGCGCAGAGATGAAAAATGAAGGGTGTTATAGTGGCGCATACACGGCTTCATGCCGAAAATCATAGCTCATAATGGCAACGGTGTCGGAAAACAATCGGTGGGGCTAGTTCATAGAAGGAATCATTCTCGCTAGACCAGCGTAATGACTCGGGGAATCCTGCAGGACCCATATGCCCCCCCCCCCACCCCCACAAGCTACGCGTCACCCCACTGACTCCTGAATGATATCGCATCACTGGCTCATATATTTTACCCTTGGACGGTTGCTCTTGCCGTGCATATCGGCGAGTAGTTCAGATCCATCTTTGACGTCCTCTGCATAGTTTCAGAATTATGGCTATTAGTAAGCCCTCCAACACGATCCATTGGCCAGCCAACATGCATAGGTTGTGGGACTGACTCGTGGGAACAACAGGCGCTCAGTCGTACGATGAGCTCCCCGCAGCGGCGGATCTCCGCCACATGTTTGCCCAACAGCCTCTGCCGGTCATAGCTCCGGGGACCGTGGATGCGGATCTTATGAGCAGCGATGAGGCGACTAAACAGACGCAAGCCGTGGTGGACGCACTGAACGCCGCTGTGACGGCCAACGATGCTCAGGCACTGGAGAGTCTCTTCTTTTCTGGTAGTAAGGTGTACTGGAAGGATTCTCTGGCGCTGACTGCCCACTTGCGCACCTTCACTGATGCCGACGTGATTTCTTCGGCGTTGTTGGAGACGGCGAAGTTAAGGGTCGTCTCCGAATTCAAGATTGAGGGTGCAGCCAAGTTCCTTCCGGCCACTCCGGTTCTTGTAAGATATTCTCCTAAAACTTGGAAGAGATACGACTGACGGCTTATACTCAAATGCAGCAATTCATTGACAGTCAACTTTCCTTCAAGACTGGCTCGCCAGGTGCCACATGTAGTGGAAGAATATTGCTTTTGCCTGTCAAGGACAACGACAGGACGGAGTGGAAAATCTGGATATTCAGCACCAGGATTGAGAGCCTGGATATCCAAAAAGAGGATGAGTCTTTGCTGAAGAATCCCGGGCGGCAGTTGGACGGCCTACAAACCATCGAGACGGACGTCTTCATCATCGGAGGTGGTAACGCGTAAGTTGAGACACAAAGATACTCAATCAAGGCATGGGTTAATATTATATAGCGCCGTGGCTCTTGCTGCGCGTCTCAAGGCACTTGGTGTTGAGAGCGTGATGGCCGAGAGATCTGCTCGGCCTGGCGACAACTGGGCGCTCCGCTATGACTGCATGAAGTTCCATATTCCGACATCATTCTGCGAGCTGCCATACATGAGTAAGCAATATTCAATTCACCGAGCACGAGCGAGAAACATTGACGTTTACAGCCTACGACAAACACCTTCAAACCCCTCATCTCCTGACCAAGGACGAGCTGGCCGAGCAGGTTCGCCGTTATGTCGCAACCTTCCACCTCAACATAATCAATTTAGCCAAGATTGTATCGACGAAGTACGAAACATCAACACAGCAGTGGACTGTTAAGTTCGAGACGCCAGCCGGCCTCCGCACCGCCGTGTCCAAGCACCTCGTCCAGGCCACCGGTATCGGCTCGCAGAAGCCGTACGTGCCACCCATGGCCGACCAAGACAAGTACAAGGGGATCAGTATCCACTCAGCTCAGTTTAAGAATGGCAAAGAGCTAGCCGACAAGGGCGCCAAGGTAAGTCCCACATCCCACATCCCACTACCCCTGCAGCTCGGCTCCCCGGGACGTCCCCAAGCCGAACGGTACCTAACCAGTTTCCACACCACAGACGGCCCTGATAATCGGCTCCGCCAACACCGCCTTCGACATCCTCGTCGACATCCACGCCGCCGGCCTGCGCACCACCCTCAACGCCCGCTCCCCCACCTACATCGTCCCCCTCTCCTACGTCTGCCACCCGCACAGCCTGGGCGCCTACGACTCCGGCGTCGACGCCGCCGACCGCAACTTCCTCACCCTCCCCACCGCCGTCGACGGCCAGCTCGCCAAGGGCCTCTTCGCCGCCTTCGCCGCCCGCGAACCGGATCACTACGCCCCGCTCGCCGCCGCCGGCTTCCCCGTCCTCGACTCGGCGCATCCGGACTGCGCGCTCGCCAGCAACCTCCTCGAGCGCGCCGGCGGGCACTACGTCGACGTCGGCGGGACGGCGCTGATCGCGGACGGCAAGGCGGCGGTCAAGGCTGGCGTCGCGCCCGTCGCTTTCACGGCGGATGGCGTGCGCTTCGCTGACGGCAGCGAGGTGCAGGCGGATGCGGTGGTGTGGTGCACGGGGTTCCGCGACAAGAACGTGCGCGACGTTGCGGCCGAGGTGCTGGGCGGCGGTGACGATGAGCAGGCGATCGCCGCGCGCTTGGACGCCACGTGGGGCGTGGATGCGGAGGGCGAGATCCGCGGCATGTGGAAGCGACATGCGCGTGTGGACAACTTCTGGGTCATGGGCGGCTTTACGCAGCAGCATCGGTGGCATTCGGCGACACTGGCGGTGCAGATTAAGGCGGCGCTGGGGGGCGTGCTGCCCGAGGCTTATCGGGGGACGCCGGCGCCGAGGGCTAAGTAGGGGGGCGGCGTAGGATTGAGGTAGGTAAGAGGCACAGCACGTAGGATGGGGTAAGGGGCACAGCCCGGCTTGTGGAGCCGCTCCCGCGCTGAAGGGTCAGGGCGTGGGATGAGCTGCAGGAGGGTGTTGCGGCCGAAGGCTGGCGTAAATGTATTTTTTCTATCGTACTATGTAGTTGAAGCTATCGTCCGGATGTGAATATATAGTTATTAACTCCACATTCACATCCGGACGATAGCTTCAACTACCCATGCATGTTTTCTTTTATTATGAAAAAAAAAAACGATAACGCTATTTTCTAAGTCCGTGTCATTCTTTGCGCTAGCTATCGGCTGCAGCACCCCTCTGTAAGGGGCACAGCTAGCTAATTTTATTTATGTACTACCTATTCAATGTTTTGTTGCGCATCGTGATCCATGAGCCAAACACCCTGGAAAAGTCGAGGCTCGCACGGGCCAGGCAGGCGAGTCGCATGCTCCTCACGGGCCCCGGGCAGTGGGCCTCGCTTCTCAAGCCGATGCCTGGCATCCGTCGTCCTGACACTGACTGCTTCAACGAAACGTTACGCAGTTTATCGCCACTGGCCGCTATATCAAAATGTTTTACTATACTAGCTCGAGCCTAAGCAGTACTTTTATCTGTATTAAGATCAAGTTTCTCTAAAAGAGGTTTAGCGCAAGCCGCATTAATTAGTTTCTGGGCACTACGGGTAAATCTAGCTCATAAAGGAAGAAACGAAGTCGAGCCCGTCTTTAGTTTAAAAGAACTACCGAAGATCTTTCAACTACAACTATATCTCGTAGTTTATTTAGACGTTTCACTCCAAAACGATAGTCTCAAACCTTCGCTCCGCCTTGGCCCAGCTGCGCATAAATATCCATCCAATTCCCATGCGGTGGCAGATGCCGCTGCTACGTCGTCCGATGAGCATGACGTTTACTACTGGACAAGGTAACAGAGCTTCACCACTGCTATCAAAAAACGTGATCTCCTCAGCCTCATCGTTTATAATACGCTCGAGCTCCTTGCGGCTATCCTGAACGCCCAACGCATGCTCCACACCACCGATATCTTTAGCAGATATCGACAGGGCCATGAATTCGAACGTTGACAATGACTCAACCGAGAGCCGAGGTGAGATTCTTGGTTCGTCTGGGTAAATGTATCCACACGTCAACAAGGATTCGTCCAAGACATCGCAGTGATGGCACAATCTCTTTATCCTGCTCCTACAATCCTCGAGGTGATGCTTGCCCATCTGAAAGCAGGCCACTTGGGCACGAGCGATCAGTGGGCCTGGTTTGAGACTCTGAGGATATATAGTCCTGTTAATATCACTCTCCCAACGATCCAATATGCTGCCCTGGTCTTTGACCTGACACAGCCTTTGTATCTCAGCCCTAAAGCTTGGATATGTAGGAAATTGGGCCGATAGTGCATTTTTTCGGTTCGCAAAAGAAGAATTTGTATCCCAAGGAACATCATCTTTGGAAAGTCCCTCAAAGAATCCGAGCTCGCAGGCGAGTGCCAAGTACAGTTGCGGAAACAAATAGGGCTCTTCGATTTCCACTCCTTCAGGATATCGACCGACTTCTCTCCATGCCAAGGGAGGACTGGGCTCATCCAGATAATTGAGCCTCAACTCTGCCCTCCCATCGTCAACGTAATCACATGATGCCCATCTCAACAGCGTCGAGCAAAAGTGATGTTCGAAATCAGAGGGCAATGTCGTAAGACCTCCATTGAAAGAAGACCACGACCAACTGGGAAGAAAGACGTCTGTTGATGGACGGAGTGGTGACTTTCCGGGGACATGGCTGCACATCCACATCAAAGCTCGATCAAAGTCTTTGCATGGAAGTCCGTAGAAGTGGCGCCCTGAAGTATCCTTGTATAGCTCTGATATTATACCCTCAATAGCGGAGTAGACATCGGATTGGTTGGTCAAATTTCGGCGGCAATACATCTGCATATGCCTCATGAATTCTGTGAAGATATCCTTGGATTTATCCGGTCTGAAAAGACTGATTGGCCGTAGTGTAGCCCATGGGTCGCCGACTTCCCGTTGAATTCCATGGCTGCAATCGAACCATACCTCGGTGGGCGTAAAGAGCAGCTTCCTTCGGGCCAGAACACCTTCCTGGTATGTCCATCCACGAGATGCCCAAATATTCTCTCTATTTATTCCCCAGTAGTGAGGTAGTTGAGGCGTGAATCGAAGCCCTGGAAGTACTTCACGAGGGTGAGGAATCTCCCTCGGCTGGGAGACGCCGGCAAGGCCAGCATCCATGTGCCCTCCACAGACGGCAATGATGACCAATGATGCGGAAGAATAAATCCCTCCCATACTTGAGATCTGTTCTCGCTTGTCCTGAACGTCATCTTGGATAATGCACAAACGGTCTGCCCACAGATACCGCTCACCAAGCTGACGACAAGCTTGAATTGCATCTTCGATAGTTGCAGGGAGTTGATCCAGACTTCCAGGAACCTGGAGGGCGGCAATGTTGTCTCGCAGGGCCGTTGTGGATTTTCCTTTTGGCTCAGCGCCCCAGACATAGCTGAGCGCTACGAAGCTGAAGTTTTGACTGAGTGGCATTGAAATGATGCAGCGTTTGTTGACATCGATGAGCCGGAAGCTTTTCGGTAAAGATGTTGGTGGGCCATCTTGTAGATATTCTGGTCGCCCTTCGCACTGATCCATCCAACCTTTCACCTTTTCCCATGGAATAATCGCGCTTGGCATAGCCTCCGATTTTTGATCTGATGTAGGTGTCTTGACATCCTCAACTTTGACTTTGAGCGCTACAGACTCTTCCTGGAAACCGATGATGGCAATGCTAACGTGTGTGCAGTTGTTCAACTCGTAAGTATCAATGCCAACCCAAGCATTTTCTCGAATCTCGATTTCCCGCTCCTTTTTGAGCTTTATGATGGTGTCCAGTACGAAACTGCAGAAGCGGCAGTTCGTTCTTTCCTGGAGATCATGGACGGTTCCAAGCTCAAGCATGAATCTTCGGTCGTGACTCATACATTGGGTCAAGTGTGTCGAAGTCGCATATGGATGCAAATGGCGCAAAGAAGCGAGTCGTCAAGAGATCCGTCCTCTGGAAGACAAGAGGCACATGGCTCGTGGAAAAAAAGTCAGACTTTCGCTCTCTGAAGGGTCTCTCACTGAGCCATTTGGCAGTTTAAACACTCTCAAAAGACTGCAATACTCGCATTCCGCCTCTTGCGCCGCTTTGAGTGTGCTGGGATTGTGTCCGGCGGTTTCTTTGTCTGTTTCTTCCGTTGAATCCATAGATGTCGGGTTGACAGGTTCCTTGATAATCATTGAGAAGGATTCTCAGTAAGCGATGATATCATTCCGAAGGACCGTACTCAAATCAGGGAATTATGCGTCGCTGATTGTGTGTCAGCCTGCATGTTATACAAGGGCTGCGCTGCACTGCCCCGCCCGCGCAGCCCCACTCATGTACGGTAGCTCTACCCACTCAGCCCCGCCAGCCGAGCCTCGCGAATTCTACCTTGTGGACTCAATCTTACCACGTTCGGCTGCTTCCAACTGCTGCCTAATTACTCTGCGAGTCTTCAAAGCGTTCGCAGCCGGTTCTTGAGGGGCAAAACTTTCTGTTCCTTCTCTAACCCTTTTTACACTAGACGTGCCTCAGGGATGGACCCCTTATCGTCACTCGGGGTGGCGGGTAACGTCATCCAGTTTGTGGATTTTGGGATCAAGCTGGTCTCGAGATTCAATCAGATCTACAGCTCCGCGGACGGCGCACTCCAGGAAAACACGGAGCTCAGCGCGGTGCGCCCTTTTTCACTCTTTGGCTGGGACTTCGCTAACCGAACAGCTAATTAGATGGCGACACGCCTCGAAATCGTCGCAAACGAACTGGCACGAATCTCATATAGCTCTGATCCTGAGCTCCGAAATATCGCTCTGAGCTGCCGCGATGCTTCCAATGAACTCTTAGCATTGCTAGACAGCTTGCGAAAGCAGACCAACCAGCATCGCAAGCTGAGCACCGTACGGATCACACTTAGGAGTGTGATCAAAGAGGGGGTGATCAGAGACTTGGACAGCAAGCTTCAGCGACTCCAGCAACAACTGAACACGAGGCTATTGGCGCTCCTACAGTACGTAGTTGTAGTTCATGTTGAACGAAAGCAGTAGCTTACCCACTCTATAGCGGCTCGAATGGCCTATTGACGACACAGATAGCTGATATCATTGATGCAAATCAGAAGTTTCGGCTGAAGATGACGGTATCACTCGACAAATTGATATTTGAACTGGAAAAATTCCAAATGCTGGGCCAGAACGTCATCTATCTGCCGGAGATCGGACAACAGATTTGCGCACTTGCTGAACAGTCGAAGCTGGCAGAGAAGAGGCGACGTATTCTGAAAAGTCTACGGTACGACATCATGTATGACCGCTTCGAAGATGTCGATGAGGCATATGGGAAGACTTTCCAGTGGGTGCTGAACGATCAGGCCTTTGGATTTTCTGAGTGGCTGAAATCCCCATGTGCACGGACCTATTGGATCACCGGCAAGCCCGGTAGCGGAAAGTCGACGTTGATGAAATATATTCATCAACAACCCAGGACTAGAGAACTCCTTCGAGAATGGGCTGGCTCTCACAATTTGCTCATTGTCAACCACTTCTTTTGGGTATCTGGAGACCAGATGCAACGACGTCAGATTGGGTTACTGCGATCATTGTTGTACCAAATCCTTCGCGAGTATCCGCAATTGATTGCGAGCGTGTGTGAGACGCGATGGAAAGAAGACGAGCTGATGTGGGACGAGCCTTGGAGCATGAGAGCCTTGTCTTCATGCTTCAAGCGCCTGGCAAATGATGAGGCATTGGATGCCAAGATATGTCTTTTCATCGATGGACTAGACGAGTATGATGGAGATCATCGAGAGCTAATACGGTTGCTGAGGGAACTGATGACTTCATCAAAATCCCACCTCTTCAAGCTTTGTGTGTCCAGTCGGCCTTGGAACGTGTTCGAAGCTGAATATGGGGGACTGAACGACAAGCTCAGTCTGCACGAACTCACTTCAAACGACATACTATCGTACGTCGACTGCAACCTACACGAGGACCAATATCTCTGTGGAATGTTCACTGCGGAACATCACCGAAGCTCCGAGCTCATCCACATGATCACCAAAAAGGCTCAAGGTGTATTTCTTTGGGTCCACTACGTTGTCCGTTTGTTACTCAAGACGGCCGTGGATTGTCCGACTATGTCTGATCTTGTGAGAATGGTGGATGACTATCCTGATGAGCTTGACCCACTCTTCGAAAGGATTCTGGCCGCCATACCCAAGGCTTACCATCGCGACACCGCTCGAATGATCCAGATCTGCATGGAGAGCGTATCCCCTCCTCCTTTAACCGTCCTTAGCTTTGCGGAAAAGGGAATAGAGAACGAGAATTATGCTTTAGAAAAGGAGATAACAGAACTCACTGAAAACGATCTTAAAGACATTCAAAGATTTGAGCAGCGGCTCAAGGGAAGATGCATGGACTTTATAGAGATCCACCGGAGCCTATCAATCCGAAACTCCGACGATACCCCAGAGGTATTCCTCTATCAGGTCGAGTTCTTCCATCGAACGGTCAGGGACTTCCTGCAGATGAAAAAGGAATGGCTCAACCGATGGGCAGGCGAAAAATTCGACGTTCATCTCACCATATGCAGGGCAACCCTTGCGCTTTTCAAGACACTAACACCATCAACACTTCACTATATGGAGCCAAATGAGCTAATTTCCAGGGGTCTATACCAATTCTTCGCTTCCGCACACATCTTAGAAACGGACCGAGGTCTGCCTATTGCAGTCTTGCTTGAACAGCTGGACGAGGCGCTAATCCGTTGGAATATTTCACACGAAGTAAATTATCGAGAGATCAAATATTTAAGCAACTCATAATCTAACAAGAGGCTTCCAGGGTTACCATTGGCATTGGAGTAATGTCATACGTGCCGGTTTCCAACCGTCAGCTGAGTCAACTCGGCGCAACTACGACACGTCCGGGTCGGAGCTCCTCTACATTGCAGCACAGACGGGTCTACTGCTGTATGTGAAAGAGAAAGTGAGACCGAACCTTTCACGAAGGAGTGAAGCAATTCTACAGTATGTGCTAGTAGCGGACACTCCATTGGTTGGATTTGCTGCTCTCAATTCGGGGATCATCCGCCATTTGCTCGATTGTGGTGCAAATCCAAACGGCAGATACAATGTCCAATCGGCTTGGTGCGAATTCTTGCTTCAATGTCTGGAAAAGGAGGCGAGTATTGGTAAAATCAAAGAACCTTCTGATCTAGACAGCTAATGGTGAACAGAAACTCAGTTATCATTGTTTGGAATCTGCCTCTGTCGAGACGATTGAATTGCTCTTGCAGTATGGTGCGGATCCAGACACTGTTTGTTATACCAGTGGAACAGTAGGCGGCTGCATAAGCGTTGAAGAAATCCTGAGAAAGGTGCACCCTGACAAAAGACGTATTATGGCTCTACTTGAGAAATCACGTAAGAAGCGAGCAGGGCGGCATCTCGATGTTAGAGTGGCAGAACGGCAGGGTAAGGGTACAGCGCCGCCGGCCTGGGATCCGCAAAATGAGACCTTGGAACAACAAAGTGATGTAGAACTGCGGAATGACTGTATAGAACCAGCAAGTGAAATTGTGGGGCTGCGAGGTGATAGGTCAGAGAGACGAGGTGAAGGTCTACAGCCTCGACTTGAAAAGCCAGAGCCGAGAAAAGTGAAAAAAGAGCGGAGGATTTGGGCATTCTTGAAGCAGATTTTCACTTAGGTTTCCCGTTTACATGACTATCAAATGAATTGATTTCGCTCCACAACTCGCTCTTGCAGATGCACGCGGGCTATTAAATTACCATCAAATTTGCCTGTTTATTCCGTACAGGACTCTTATAGTACGTGGACTCTAATTCTCGCAGAGTTGGATTCATCAATTAAGTCAACAACTATTCAAATCAATCTAAATATAAACAGCCTATAGAGGGTATTAAAAGGTATCGACTTCGGTTCCAAACATATAGCTGGTATATCTAGCCTGCAGTCGGCCGTATGAAATGGTATATATTAACTAATAAGCTCGTGTAGATCAAATTCGAAACTGCGGGAGTACTCTATTTATTAAATGTTTTAGGTCTAGACTAGGCCGTGTAGCTGAGATGGAGAACGATCCCTACTGCCTTTGTATTAACCGATTTATTAAGCCATGCTTGGCTCCAACTTGTATTTTGTCACATTGCCTAGACAGCCTACGATACACTTTAGAACAGCATTCGCTTTCGGTTACCTATTAAGGGTTAGAGACACATCTTCTAGCGATAAGTGCGTCAATAGATCGGTACATATCTACGCGTTGAGGTTATCTTCGTAAAGAATTATCTTCCCACCAGTAGTACGAAAGCACGTCGGTGTAGACCCACTCGTACTGTGGGGGCGCAAAGCATTTCCCTTGTTGGGTTTTGTGCCACTTCGGTGTTAAGGGCCGCGCTTCCGACTTTCACGCTTCATAGATTGGCCATTTATTCCCCGTTGGATAATTCTTTCCGTATTTGTCTGATTTCAACGTTCCCAACCTTTGCAGCATCATGAGTAATTGGTGGGATGAATTTTCCAACAATCTGGCAACAGACCTTGCTCCGCTTATTTCACTTTTTGGGGAGCAACCTACCAAACAATACCTCAGCGAGTGTGTGACACTACTTGACATCATCATCTTCTCAATCGCTCCACTTGGGATTATTACAACAATCGTTTCAACAATCCGCGTGTGCGGGAATTCATCTCTCAGGGCATTGATTGGACGAGCGCAAGAAGGCGCAGGAAATGCCGAGGTCGAGTTATGCTCGTCAACAAGTCGCGAAGTATGCGAACTATACAACAATGGCGGCATCGCCCGGGTCTTCGGTCGGCCCTCGCTTCTGGAGATCGTTTTCGATACCGAGTCGACCTTGGATGATTTTTTTAACCCGAGAAGGAACAAGGAAGCTGCCGGAATCTACTCTTTCAAGGGGTACATACACAAATTCAAGACAGAGCAGGAATGGTACGAGGTGAAGAAAGAGAAGACAGACGAGGACGAGACGGGCCGGCACGGAGCAGTGGATGGAACACGATCCCCCCAGGAATTCGCCCCGAGCCCCAATCTCTCTCTCAACGTCGGTATCAAATCGCGCAGTCAGGGCTGGTTCTACGCCGCCATTGTACTTGGAAGCGTTTTGCAATCTGCCGTGTTGGCCTGGGCAGGCCTCTCGAGGCCCGTGCTCAGCCTTGGGAAATCAAAAGTGGAGGACGCCTATGCGGCGCCTATGACCGCAATTGGAACGATCCTTCTGTCATGCGGAGTCGGATTATGTGCTTACATGATCGAGAGGAGCACTGAGGAACGTGTTTTCAAAAGAAACTCAAAAGATGAGACTAAGCACCGGGCCAGGGTATTCTGGATTCAGCCCGGGCCTCAGTATGTTGGTGATCAAGCATTTGATTCCTTCATATACACGCATGAAAGGGGAACCTTTCACCAATACACAACCTCGTGGCGAGCCAAAGGGTCAGCCCCCATATCGCAGGTCTTTTTGGGTCTTTTTCTGACGCTTCTGGGGTACGTAATCCAATTTATTGGCCTGAGAGCATGTCATTCCTCTGTAGCTGTTGCCCAACTGGGCTTGACCGTACTTATGAGCTTGTTTCGAGCTCTACTTCGCACCGAACGAATGGCCGAAGACGACAATCTACTCTTCAAGGGCTCGGGCGGTCTAGATACACATCAGGGACACGAACTTAGCTGGCTCGCATCGTACCTCGCAGCCGATGGCGAATGCAAACAATGGCACATTTCCAATCAGGGAGGGTCACGGTTAAATCGCCTGGGGGAGTTCAGTCCCAGAGGAACAGCAATTCCGGAATGCTTGAAGGAAGCTGTTCTGCCAGTCGACCAGCATACGTCTGGTCTTCGCTTACCTGCGGAAGACCCGGAAATCGAATCGCAATTTCGCCAATGGCTCCAGAACCCTTCCAAAGTCGACAAGGTGACCGAGTTGCCCGATCTAGTCCGCGCGGTCCTCTATCGGGCACGTTTTGCGCAACTGACTCGCTCATGGCGGGATGAACACGTTGCTGGCCGGCGTATGGCTCGAAACCTCGCACAAGCCATTGAATCTACAACAGAAATCCTTTTCACTGCTGACTTCGAACTCGAGAAAGGATGGAACGAGGCATCCACCATCTCCTGGGCCGTCCCTTGCGTGTACGGATTTCAATCACAATTCCATCTGACTCTACAACGAAAGATGGGCTTGAATGGCTACACCAAAGGATGGCAGATTGATCGGCCTAGCCTTGAAGCTATTGTGAGCTTGTGGATTTGGAATCTCGGATTGGAAAATGCCCACAAGCAAGATGACCATGAAGATGATGATGGGCCCTGCAATCCGGAAAAGCCATTTCGACGTCTGTTCCTGCCTCAAAGAAACAGCCTAAACCTCATGGAATACTTGGGCACAGGGGTAACGCCCATCAGAGGGAAACTACTGAGGGAAAGAGAAGCCACACAAAGCCAGATCTCACCATGCTCGTCACGTGATCTTGAAGTAGATGGAGCCAATTGGCGTCAGCTGTTTGGGATTTCCAATTGCGGCGTCGTGTCCCTGCATGAAAAGCCAGCTTTTTGCGAACTTCCAACTTCTTCTAGTTCTGCAATGCTTTGTGTCCAAGAGATCTACTCGTTCTTCTTTTTGGCAATGGCGAATATCATCAAAAGCATTGGCGGACGGACGCAAGTTGCCAAGCACGTCAGAGAGTTCCGTATAACCAACACGAACCTCTCTCAAATTCAAGAAACGTTTGAGAGGAGTGGTCTTGGCAGCCGCGAAGATTGCTTGCAGTGTATCCTTCCACCATTGATATCTCAACAAAAGCTTTCACGGACTATCGAGGACGCATTGCGCTATGCGATAAAGGCGGGTGACGATGAATCCGCCAATCAACTCCTGGATACCGAGGGAATTGACATAGACTCCAAAGATGACAAGGGCCGCACAGCGCTGTGGTATGCAGCGAGTCGCGGCAGGCAAGGTATCCTCGAACGATTGTTGGACACCGGGAAAGTGGATTATAACGTGAAGGCAACGAAGCATGGACGATCGCCGATATACGAGGCGGCAGAGCGCGGCCACGCAAAGGCCGTGGAAAGATTGCTCAGGGAGCCGAACATTGTTCCTGATGCTCAAGACAAATACATGGAAACCGGTTTGTTTTGGGCGAGGCGCCATGGACATAGAGACGTTGAAAGGCTACTTGTTGAGTACCACAAGGCGATTGGAAAGCCCCCAACAGAAAGAGGTAGATTTCCCGAATGTGACTGGGACTATGAGCCCCATGTAGAAAAGTCAAAACGGGGTAGGTAAATAGGAAATCGACCTGTTGCACTTTTTGTATTTTTATTAGTGGACGTGCTAGTGAATTGCACCGACTGAGCAATACTCAAACTTCAAAAATGTAAAATGTATCTTTTCAGCGTAAAGTGAAACGAAATTTTCAATTTGGTTTCAGCGTTTGAAGGGTTAAGAAACATAAACGAAAAACTGCAGCCAAAGCATGATTACATAGAACGCCGTTACTAAAGACAAGTGAAAGGATGCTCGGCACCAGCAGGCCATGACAAAACCTCGCCTTCAAAGTCCCGTCGAAGTCTACTAAGACGACATGCATGATCCAGAGTGCTCTCTCCACCAAACCTCCCAAACTGTCGAGTAAGAGGGATCCTGAAGGCCTGCGGCCCCGCCCAATAGCCCTTTACTGCTTGGCCTAACTGTTCTGATGCAAGCGAGATCTTGTGTTGTTCAGTGAACCGATCGACTAAGAGCCAGTGCTGGATCCGAGGGAAGTAGTTGGCACACTTGACAGCGCTGATGGTCCTCTGTCCGTCGAAGTATGTCATTTCTGCGCCTCGACGGACAAGATTCGCAACAGCAGCGAGATGTCCACTCTTGCAGGCGGCCATCAGTGGAGTTCCAAACGTGCAGCCATCTATGTTGACGTTAGCTCCGAAGTCGATGAGTAAGTCCATGATTTCTTCGCGTCCTTCCATAGCAGCACAGCATAGTAGTGAGAATTGATCCGTGCTCCTCTTCGTGCTGATAGTGTTTCGTGCCGCACTGTCTGACGGAATCCGCTTCAACAGCTTCTTGAGTAATGAAAACGCAGCATCGTTGAAGTCATTCCAGGATACCAAGTCCCAAATGTGATTGGCATACACTCCCATTACCAATTGAGAGTTCAGCACCAGCGATTAAGAGCCAGTCACTGTCACGGATTCCCATAAGCCGGACATAATGAACTCCCCGGGGGGGTTAGGGGTTGGCCGGTAACCCTTTTGCAGAAGATAAGCGAGCAACTCAACACTCGAGGAATGCAGAGCGCCCATTAGAAACTTCTCTTCTGTAATGTTTCCCCCATCCATATCAAGCCCGTATTGTTCAAGTGCAATGAACGCCTCGAGCTGGCCACCGCAGACAGCTGTCAAGGCTGGCGTGTATTGATCTGCATCGTAGAGATGCGGGCTAGCACCACAGACTAACAAATGCTCGAGGACTGTGATTGAACAATTGCTTGCCGCCTTGTGCAGTGGTGTTCTCAGTTGCCGGTCTCTGCTATCGACATTGGCTCCCAATCGTATGAGTATACGGGCTGCCTCCTCGTTTCCGACGACAGCAGCAACGTGGAGGGGAGAACAGCCATCCAACCCATTTGCAGAAAGATGTTTTAAAATCTTATAAGGCCCATGACTCTTGCGACTGCTTATTGGAACGTTCAGAATCGATCTCACCAGGCTGTTCACGACGGAATATTGGATCCTGGAACCGTCTGACAGGGTTGAAAATGATTCATCATCCATGCCCAGGTAGTTTTGAAGCAGGAGCTTGAGTCCAGCATTGTTCTTTCGTGCAACTGCGAAATGGAGCGGATGGATGGCGTGCCCGAGGTGCAAGTCTACAGTGGTGCTTTTGGAGAGGATGGTGCGTAGTGCTCCAGTAAGTGAATCTTTTCGAACGGCAAGATGCACGGAAGAGGCTCCGGGATAAGCTGAATGACTGCAGCGCTCACCACCGAACCCCACACCTCTGCTAATGAATAGATCAACCAAGTCCAGGTTATTGGCCTCCAATGCCTCAAGCAAAGGAGAGCAACCGCAGCAGCCGGCGTGGCCGTAGTTCATAGAGATGCCACAATCAAGAAGCTGAATAACAGTGTCCTTGTCGCCTGCCAATGTCGCATCTGACAGAGCTGTGAAATCTCCCGGGACATACGCCCGATGTCCTAAGCTACACGTTAGTATTCAGAACTGTATGTGCATCTGAGCAGTCCGGAATGTGGACAGAGTAGTGAACATCTCGACAGCTCCGTTACGTTACATACCTACTTCAGTGGTTTGGGCTTCCCGTAGGATTTTAGCAACTTCAGTATGCTTGTGAATGAGAGCCAATAGCTCTGGCGAACATCCGGAGCTGTCGGGGAAATGCTTGGATCCACACTGTATCAGCTCCCGGATGATATCCTCAAAGCCGTATTCTGCTGTATAGTGGAGAGGACTACGTCCCTCTTTATCCTGAGCATCAATATCGGCTCCATTGGAAATCAGGAGTTTAACCATTGGAAGCCACCTATATATGCATGCAAAATGCAAGGCTGCTTTTCCAGAATCATCTCGTGTGTCGATTTCTACACCTTTTGACAGAAGGTACTGGCCTGATTCGACATTATTGCCCATTGACATAATATGCAAGGGTGTCTGTCCGTTGGCATTACGGCTGTCCAGATCGATTGGGTCAGCCTGAGATAGAACATCTTTGAGCACTGCAACATTCCATGAGACCATGTGAGCAAAGGTACAACCAGGGAAGGTGTGCACTGATGAATCAGGGATTTCCCATTCAATGTCGACTGGGGTGAAATTCGCAACATCGAATGGTCTGAAAGCCTTCAACACATCTGGACTTGTGCTTAAGGCGGCAAAGTGCAAAGGATTCCAGCCTGCGGAATCCGTTTTCTTTGCATCCGCACCGTGGTCGAGTAGGACTTCTATGTGTTTGGCTTTCCCCATTTGTGCAGCAAGGATTAGAGCGGTGCTCATATCTGGCTGGCAAGCAGCGTCGATGTTGGTTCCAGCGGCGATGAGCTCTTCCATTTGCGCGATATTGTCCTCACTCTTAGTCTCACAACAAATTTGAACAAGGGTGCGCTGACTTCCCTGGAAGGTTCCCGAAATTGCTTTCTCTGAGGATTTGGTTATCAGTCGTCTGAGCAGAGAAATCGACGCCTGCGCATGAATACATATCTCTAGGAGCGAATAGCCGTAGTTGCCTGGAATGGGCGTTGCCACGTCACCCGCATGGTCCAAAAGCCAATCCGCTAGAGCATCTTGTAGCCCCCAGAGGGCCCAAGCGAGTATACGCGAGGTTAGTTCTTCGTTTGAGAGGAACACGGCGCCATCCGGGTGGTTTGTCAGCTCCAAAAATATATCAGCTACTTGTGAGAGATCCTCAGGTAATCGTCCAAAGCAGGGTTCAGATTCCAGAAGGACCTCAACTGAGAACTTTCCTGTGCGGCCTAAAGTGGTAATTTCTGGGGCATGATGGAGGATTTTGCGCAGAGCGAGCACTGTTTTGCTTTTTACAAAGGGGTGGCGAAGAAAAAGGAGCAGGGGAGTGTTCCCTTCAGCGTCTTCGAGGTCGACAGAAGCAGTGGTGATAAGTAGCGTAAGGAGAGATATCAGAGCGGATTCCTCTGGCCAGTCTAGTCTGATGAGAAGGGAATGAGCGGGAGTCCTTCCCGCGTTATCAACAGAGCAGACGTCGAGGCCCTGCTCAATAAGTGCTGTAGCCTTTTCCGCCGCGTTTGGTCTCTCGTATTCGCAGCAGAGGTGCAGTGCATTGCGGCCTCCCTTGTCCAGCAGGCCAATATCGATCTTCCTTAAAAGTATCGCGTTGAACGACTCCAAAGATAGGAACACTGAATGATGGACAATGCCTCCTCCGGTTGCTGCTTCTACGCCGGAAAGATCGTCTGATACCGAAAGTAGGAGAGAAAGGCAATCTTCAGCGAAGTAAAACGCAGCTACAAGGATAGGCGTTTCTCCACGAGAGTTTCGCTTTTCCAGGCTTGCCCTTGTGAAACTGTGGTGCTCTAGTAGTATGCGAAGAATGTTGACATTGTTTTGGCTTGCTGCAAGGTGGTAGATAGTGCATTCGTCGACATCCAGATCATCCGGGTTTGCTCCTTGGTCGAGGAGAAGTGATACCATGGATTCACCTCGGATCATTGCACATTTATGCAACGCTGTTTCTTCGCGTACGTTACGTCTACCGACTTCAGCACCATACTCCAGCAAAACTCTAGCAGATGAGTTTGACCCTTGCTCAACCGCCACGTGTAAGGCAGTCTCGCCATGCTCGGGTGTTGTTGAGTTAACATCCACCAGCCTGGCCTCCAGAATGTCTCGAATAGTTCCTGACTCGTCCATAAGACTTGCGTAATGCAAGCGCTCCACGTCACTGGATGAGCCAAGAGTTTCTTCACTGCTGAAATGGTGAGAGTCTTCAAGGTGTTTCCAGCGAAGCGGTGAGTGACTTTTTACAAGCTTGCATAGATGTAAGAATCCATGCCTGCACGAATCTTCGATATCTTGCGTTTGGAAGCAATCTAGGATCGCTCGGACCTGCTGGGTTCGGCCGACTTTGCGTACCTTGTCCATGATATCGAGGAATTGTTCGTCCGCCTGGGCCCCCGCTGAGAGCAGGAGTCTAACGACTTCGTCGACTCGAGATTTCTCTTGTACTGGGTTTCGGACTAGGGACAGAAGCGAGTGACCGGTGCCGCCTGCATCCAAAAAGGGGCATCTACCATTTCCGCCCGCCTCCACTATGATCCGGAGCACGTCCAATGTCCTCGAGTTGATCCGCAGCATCGGATAGTTGGGATCGTCCGTGATATCTCTCCAGCCTCCAAACAGGACAGCCTGCTCCCCTAAGAGTACCCAGTGCAACGGAGAGCCGAGAGAGCCGATGTCATTAACAGAGCATCCGGCCTCAATAAGCCATTTGCACAATGGCGCATTCTCAAAATATGCAGCCAAATGCAGCTCGGTCATTCCTTGGAATCGAGATGCGTGTAATAAGACATGATCTATCACATCCGCCGACAGGTCCATCCCCAGGAGCATATAGTCCTGCGCGAACCGGAGAAAGCGCTTGCTTTTCGGTGGCTGGAAGAGCTGTTTCATTTTACCGAAGATGAAAGCATCTGACCATTTCTCCCGCGCGTACTGAACTAGACGTTCAATGGCAACTCTTCTGAATGGATATTGATTGATCCAGGTTGACCATTCGACATAGTTTCCGAACAGGGGTTGATCGAACTCCGGGAAGGTTACATATGTAACGTAGGTCTTAGCCATTTCAAGCATGCTAGTTTCCTCCGTCAAGATGTAAGGAGCCAAAGGTGGAATATCTAGCTTTCCCTCTGCCGCCAGGAATTCCTTAACGGTGAAATGGGCAAGCTCGATCTTATTTGTGTCTGGAGACCTTCGCACAAGGCTGCTACAATGAGTCATGATGGCTCTAGTCGTTGGTTGCCGCGTTGGATCGAGATGGGTCATGTGTTCTGAAATTGAAACAGCCACACAGAGAGCAGCTTCGCCTAGCTGGCGGGGGCCATAGGTGAGCCATCGCAGCGTCCTCTGGACAAGTAGCTGTATCTGGACAGAGCGACTATTCACTCTTTCGAGGACTCGGCGGTAGCTTGCGTCGAGACTAGGAGGTAACGACTTTAGCGCGCCTCGCATGTCATAAACGTTTGATTGCTCGCAAAGGTAGTCCATTTGACAGGCTACCCAGCGGAACCTGTTTGTTTTTTTGAACCAGGTTAGCAACGCTTGAACCCCAGAAACATATGCAGTACTTACATCCCATCTGCACCTTCGACCAAAGCCTTCAAAATCTCATCCCTCATACCAGCACTGCTCAAGTCCAACCTTCCATCCATGATACGACTTTCCATTTCACTGGCGACGTACAGCCTCAAATCCTCACTGCGGGCAGAAATTTGGACGTGAACAAATTCCTTTTCCAGTTGCTGTCTGATCACTTCTTCTGACCTTGAGAGCAGAGCAATCTTTGCATCCTTGCCGCTCTTGGTGAATTGGTCTGTCTGGCGTAGGAAGCTGGTCACTTCGCGGGCGTGATCTCCACATTCGTCCAACCCATCGACGATGAGATGAATGTCTTCGAAAAATCCACACATTTGCCGGATAACGTCGACCAACGAAGACGTCTCCGGAGACCTCGACATACGGGACACAGGATGGCAATCTTTGTAGAGTTTCTGGAGCAGTTCAAACGCTTCAACGCTCTGCTGAGCGAGCTGTGTGGCAATAGAGCCGAGGATCTTAACAGGATCTTGGCTGCTTGGGTCTTTGTAGTCGCAATAGAAGTATGCGACGGCGATCCTGCCAATCTCGACGCGGCTCCATGCTTCCTCGATGATGACGGAGGCTAACACCGTCTTTCCCGCCCCAGGAATGCCAGTTAGCCAAAGCTTAGGGCTTCGTCCTTCAATCCATGCGATGAAATCACCATCATTGAGCAGCCACAGCCCTGTCTCTGGATGGCGAAGTCGCATATTGGTTCTGTGTCGATCCTCTGGTGATTCACTTCCGAAGAAAGCGTAGATGTCTCGCCGTTCTTTTTCCGAGTAGAGAGTAGACAGATGCGCTTCGAAAGTCCGTCTCTGCTCGGCGATCGCAGACTTGATTTCCGCAAGGTTATCCTGAAAAGATCGGTGGGCTGACAAAACATCTTGAAGAGCTTGGAAGGTATCTGCTGATAAGGCCAGCACAAGTGCAGACTTGTGTTGCTCGATCTTTTCCACAATATCCTTGACCTCTTGGGTTGCGAATGGCCACTTGAGCTGCCGCAAAGCCGAATGTACGCGGCTCAACCCAGGCTCAGACGGGTCATGTTTTTCGAGTTTCTTTCGTATTTCACCCAGCAACTGAGTACAAGAGTGAACGAGTCGAGGCCGGTAGTCGGCGGGGTAGTCGTTCGCATCGCTCTCTGCGTCCAGCCGCGCAGCAAAGAGAGAGGCCATGGAGGGCACCGGAGAGGCTTTGAAGGCTGTCGCAAAGCGATTTTACTTTGTCCTTTGCTCCTTTGGCGGCTTTGATGTACTTCACGGCGCGGATAAAAACAATGTCAGCCAAGGTAACGAGCCCAGCTATGCTGGCAGATACAGAGACTGGGTCAGTCATTTGGCAGGTGTGTGGAGGTGCATGAAACGGTGAGTGAGCGGCATGAGAATCTTGAGAAGCAGAGCGCGGGAACGCCTAGCATAATATCTTACCAGGCTGCCATTCGGAACAGCCTTGCAAGGATATTACCCGTCATGTGGGGCAACATTGAAGTCAGCCTTGCGGATCGAGTATGCCGCCTCGTGTATTGTCCTACCGTCAGCTCTTGACGAGGCAGACTTATGGGCGACAATCGCTCCATTGAGCTGCCTAGCTCTCTTGATTGGGAAAGAGCCAAGCCTGTAAGACGCATGGCGATTTACTTTGGGACGAGGCTGGTGGTTGACAGGGATGTTATTGGTTTTCAAATAGGGCAATGCTGACATCGGCTCTGTCAGCTCGCCTCGCATTAGGCCTGATTCCTGCCTAGCGCACGTGCAAGACATTCCCTAATTTCATTGTGTATCGTTTAACGCAAACATTTGACCGGAAGATGAAACCGCTTTCCAACCCATACGCGGAACAATGAAACGCCACTTCTCAGGAAGTCTGGCTGGATAAATCTACTCGTAACCATAGGTCTCGGGCAGTAGAAGCTGTACGCCGATCGCTGCGGCATGAGCACAGATCGAAAGCACTGTCACGGCATCAGTAACACGATGATATTTTATTGAGGGAGAATAACTCACGCGGGATACATCGGAACGAAGAAAGATACGCCTTGCGAACAATGAGGCTGATGCTCTTTGGAAGCTCTTGGTAGAACCTTGCGTCTTTGATAATCTCCTCGATGATCTGTAATTATCAGCAAAACCCATTGTCTTTATGCGTCGATGGTGAAGTAGCCACGCACGTCACGCGATCATCACGTGTACTTACCTCATTCCTGTTCCACCCTGGATCCTCCACGCGCTCAGAAGGTAGAGAATTTTGAAGCTGTTCTTTGAACACGTTCCGCAGGAGTTTGGCAGCCGCATTGGTCCCAATGACGCAGCCGACCTGCTGTGCGAGATAGTAAGCCGTGACTCCCTCAGCCGAGAAGCGCCGCGGCGTCGAACGGGCCATGCCGGCAAACTGGGCCGACATCGTCCAGCCGAAGGAGATGCCGAGTGCAAAGAGGAATAAGAGCCCAGAGGGGTGGCGCTGAAGCTCACTGAGGCCACTGTTGTCGTCTGGGCTCCGAGTCCAGCGCAGTGCAATGCCCAGGTATGCAACAATGCCGACAGGGGCGAAGATGACGGTGGGCAGTTTATAGCGAGGATATCTCCCAGGAAGGTCAGTTATCTGCTTGCTCTCGCTTCAGTATCAAGACGCACCTGGTGAATATCATGCCGGAAATGAGACCCCCGACGGCGATTCCAAAGGTGTTAGGGAGCATGTGCAGTGCTGCCACGGTGTTGCTGGCTGCCCGGCTGTAGATTTGAAAAGGAACCAGGTTCGTAACTGTCTATAACGTTGTCAGCAACTCAGCCATTATGCGGGATGGGAGTGTCTTGCCGCAAACAGCCCAAACAACAAAAAAACCTGGACTATGTAGAATCCACCTCCTGCTTTCAGTTTGAATAATGATAATGGAATGAGAGGGTTCTTTGCCAAAGATCGTTCGATCATGACGAAGGTGAGTGTAGAAACTACGCAGACTACCGCCAAACCGATGGTCAAAGGATGGGCCCACGGAAGCCGATCTCCACACAGATCTATGAAGAGAATAAATGAAGTAACAGCAACCATAAAGGTAAAGATGCCAGAGAAATCAATCTCGCGTACGGCTGCGAGCCCCTGTTTGCTCTCCTGTTCCGGCGTCCCTTCTCGTGTCAAATTTTTCGGAAGGGTGAATGCTATGAAGATGGCACAGCATATGCTTAGAGGGCATAGTGCACGAAAAGCCCTATCTAAATCAGTTGCCCTGGTGGGATCAAAATGGTGATGCTCTTACCAGCGCCATCCGACAAGGTCTGCGAGCATTGCCCCAAGCGGCGGTCCAGTGCTTCGCCCAATTGTCGCAATGACCGTTACGTAGCTGCGAAAGAGGGCAATTTGGCGCGGATGTGCGACGTCTCAGCGCATCGTCAGTAGCGATGCAGTAAGAGGTAAAACTGTATGCCTGCTTACCGGTAATGATGACTGACACAATTCCAATCAGGCCTGCGCCTCCAAGACCGGTGACGAATCGACCGGCGACCGCAACCCAGAGGGATCCAGAGAGTCCACTGCTTGCCATCAGTTTCTAGTTGTCGATGTTGCAGAGGTTTTTATTTTGCGCATCTAACGTACACCCAGAGATTGCCAATGGCGAACAATGCATACATAACGAGCAATGGATGCTTGCGGCCGTAGATCTGGGCAAACTTGCCACACTGATTTTGGACGTCAGCTTCACTCATTTAACCACTATCTTAATTTCTTTCACCTACAATTGGCAATGCTATCGAGTAGCCCAGGTTGTAGCTGATCAGCAGCCAGGATGCCTCTTGCAAGCTGCGGAGATCGGAGCCGACGATGCTGTACATGGATACCATCATGGATTCGTCCGCCGAGGCTAGAAACGCACCTGTAATTCCATGTCAGCGCACATTTTCCTCATCAATTCAAACAACAGGACTTACCCAAGAGTGTGGCAATAACACATAGGACGCCTCGAGCGTAGGACGTAGCTCTCCGAGAGGTACTGTCATCGTGAGGGGGCAATAGGCGTGTTGTCTCTTGGCTCTCCATGATTTGGCGAAATTATGGCAGAAGCAGTATGCCGGAGGACTGACTGCAAGTATAACTCAGAGGTCTTGTTTACAGACAGAAGACACATCGGTGGGCGCCAACAGTCAATTAGAAATAGACTCCATTACAAACTTCCGTTGATGCTGCCACTAGCCAGCCCCCCACCAATTGTGTGTACAACGGAGCGATCAAAGCGGGGTTGTAAGCCCCCTCCCAGAGAATTAGTCGCATCATCAATGTAACCACAGATAGTCGCACCCCGGAGCAGCTCGAGCAGCATTAGGTCTGCAGGCCCTTGATGTGATATGGATTCAATTGGGAACAGGTGGCGCAACGGCTAATGAGTGTCTCAATTCGCATGCAGCTTTCCATGGTCCCAAACGGATTGTGGCTTTTCATCAGAATGGAGCATTCAAATAGAGACTAGAGGTTTCAATGCGAATGATTTTGTTTCGTGACCAGCGAGTACAAGGGGTTATAAACGGAGATTGCATTTACCTATAAATGCCAGATTGACAGATTGTGGGATCGGCGAGTGACAGGATCACACAAGGACATTGTTACATCACGCGCCAGACAGCCTGCGGTGATACGAGTACCCGCGTTCGCCTTGCATGATGCCACCCACTTACGTAGCCTAGATACCACAGACAAATGTGATGAAGCCATTTCCGTACCGCTCAAACTTATTGAAGTACTTGCGCTGCTGTGTTTTGCGCCCGACCGAGATCTGCAGATCAATCCTTTTTCGCAGCCTCTGATTATTTCTTTTGCCGGGGCACTGAATAGCTGATTCCCACAATCACTATGTCGCTGCTGTAATATCCAAGACGAACAAAGCCATTCAAATTCAAAAAGTTGAAGTTGTCGATTGCCTCCCGCTCAGAGTTTGTAACCAAACGAATATGACCAAGCGCCTAAAGAATGCCTGGGCTCCGGGTACAATCTAAATTGACCTCTGAAAAGATTCTCACGGCGAACTCGCTTTGATGAAAATCAAGACATTTCAAGAGTTACTTCAACCAGCTCCATGCATGGAGATTGGATGACTTGCACAGTGACAAGACGCCATCGAATATTAAGGGGTCCCTGAATGGGCATGTAATGCCAATCACCCCGCATCAAGACAGCTGCACTGTCATTAATGTTGCTAACCTTTAGAAAGCATGCCGGAGGGGCTAATCGGTCTAAGCTGCATTGAATAATACCGGAGGGGTTCTTGGAACACGTGAGAAAATCCACGCCCCTTCTTAGCTACAGACAGAGGCTCCCCTGATGGATCCAATGATTGTCACGCTCGACAGCCTCGGCATGCCATCATCGAAGCCCGCAGACGTGAGGATTGAATTCGGCAATGATCGCCAAATCGTCTTGCGCAAGGTGCAACATCCTATCCATCGAGATAGATAGTGAAAATTGAGATGAGGATCCCTGTCAGCGTAATATGATTGGAGCAGCAGCGGGTGGAGACGTAGCCGAATGCTGAGGGGGCAAAGGGTGGTAAGCGAAGTCATTTGGTCACGGATTGCCCTTTCGATGATGCCGTATTTCCCGTGTTCCAGCAGCATTGGTTGGACTCTCCGCACTTGCGTCATACATAGAACGCGAGTAATCGTGCATGCAGTAGCAGCGAGGTCAGTCCCGAGACACTAAAATAAGCAGTGACGTGGGAGTTCAACAATGATCATTTCCATCAAGGGATCAAGGAGTGGCAATATGCGGATCGCGTTAATCATCCTGAAGTTTGGTGGGAAAATTGTTTCGGGGTGACCGGGCTTTCCTTGCTGTCCTTTTGCCGAATTTATGATCCTAGACATACGCGTGGCACACTGTAAGACGAGGTGAAAGCTTCGCCAATTTGTGCACCGCTGCTTGATTTTCCGCATATTGTAAATGCGAGTGAACCTAAGGGCTACCTGGCAACATTGCATATTTTGGTGGGTTGAGGACCAATGGAAAGCCTTTTTGTTTTCTTGATCGTCAGTCGCCCACACTGTCGGTCGTTGAGGCCATGTACCACCCATTTGGAAACGCTAGCTAGTGGAAGATCTCGAGTGTACGACGCGAGCGATCGAACCAAATGGCGGAACGCCTGCAGGCATAAAGATCGGCAGCAGTCCGGATACAGAGGGATATTGCAGCCGATGGCTAGCGTGTATTTGTTTTTTTGCTCATGTCATGGGTAGCTGAAGCTATCGTCCGGACGAGAATGTCGAATGAAATACCCACATATGTTATTTTTCTAAGGCAGAGCTGAGGAGCCCTGCTATTCTTCGTGCTAGCCATCGGCTGCGAGAGGGGGTTGTTATTGCCAGTGCGATACGCGGGAGGGTTGCAGGGCAGCCCGATGGAACACAGAAAGTGGGTGGCATCGCGTCATTAGGTCGCGGGACTGCCCGCACGATTGACTAAGACAAATTTGTTGACGGGCCTGTTAGCTAGCCCAGTTCATTAATCCATCGCTTGGCCACTTCAATCTCACGCTCGGTGAAAGATCTAAATGTTTACTGCCCCACTTCAGCTCATTGACCGGTTTGTTCTCCGCAACGTCGCCCGTTTGCACCTTTACTATCCACGCGGCCAGGACTTCCAAGTAACGTTTCTACCATTGTTAACTTTTAAAGGCCACCGGATTCAGCCATTATTATATTATGCGACCTCCAATTTTACCCGACACGAGAAATGCATGTTCTACGAGGCAGTCGCCTATTAATTAAAGACGTCACCGCCGTTAGCCGCGGATCCTATAGGTTATCTATTTTACCGTAAATACGATTTACGAGTTGAATTTATATATGTCTTAAAATGGCAATAGAACGAGCTCTTGCTCCTCCCATTTTCTATTCTTCTTATCCCACATTTTCTTATATCCTAAGAGAGGCTTTTTTATAGAAAAGCACTCAAGAACAACCATCAGAATTAACCATGGCATATAGGATGCCTCGAGCATAGGAGGGAATGGTCTGGGAGGTTTCATGATCATGAGAGGGTAATACACGCGCTGTCACTGTTGGTGAGATCGTCGAGGTTCCTGGGCACGGTGTCGGAGTCCATAGTGCGACTTGTGACTGCGGCGGAAACTACTCCGGCAATCGGGGGCAGAGTAGTATAGAGTTTCGATGCATTTCTTGTGTTGATAAGAGGGCTTTTGAGTATGAAAGGGGACGATCGTGGTGCCGCCGGTGCCAATGCTGCTGCGGCTTTCACTGAGCCTCTGCTCGATCGACGACCCTCTCGCTTTAGGACTCATTCAGACTGTGACATACGGGATCAGCGGAAGGCTTAACATGTCATTTCCTACATGTAGTATAAAATGGCAGATCAACTGCGGTGGGTACCTTTCGCAATATTTAGGCTGTAGCGCAGTCTGCCAATGAAACTGGGTAGATCATATACACAATGCTAGACCTAGTTACAATTGGTCTACTACGTGTAGATCAATACCCTGCGCGCGGATCGGCGCGTGACCCGTCCCGCTAAAGGCACGCTGGCGGTTAGATCTCGGATCTAAGCACGTCTAAAGTGAGATCGTCAAGTGGGGCAGCTGAACTCGCACGACAGCTTTCGAAAGCTGAAAGCTGAAGGTGCACACTCTAGTCGCAAGCTATTGGCGGACAAGGACAAGCGCGTAGCGGATCTCCAGGCCAAGCACCCTATCCACGCATCACGTCGCGTTGACAGATGGGAATCGGCCCTTTTTCTGGTGGCGTCGGGCAGGGCTGCTGAGCTTCTCTAGTGCTTCCGGTAGTCTATAAAGCTCTCCCCTTCTCGAGTAGAAGAAGATATCCTCCCAAGCAAAAACAGGAACACGCCTCGTTGGAAGCCGACTCATCAGAACAATATGTCAGACGACGAGTACGAAACTCAGGGCATGGCCAAAAACCAAATCTGGTTCAAGGTCGAAAACCAAACCGGCTTTCAATTGACAGCACAGAATTGTTTTGCCGATTGGGGAGACTTTGCGGAACCCCCCTCATCAGTAAGGAACATTCCCGCTTCTTGGGGGTTCTTCCTGACTTTATCCGACAGGTTGCACCTTATAGTACGGGCCCTGGTGGACATGTTATCTCCTCTCGGGCCCCGTTCACTGGCTCGGCAGGAATGGTGGGCTATAAACTCTCAGCGGGTTCTGAGACCTTATATCTTCGATTTCTTGGATCGAATCCCTACATGAGCGCGAAGGACAATTACTCAACTTCTGCTGTCTTGACGGAGGACAAATCCATCGGTCAGGGTGATTACAACTGGCTCTACTACAGGCAGGAAAAGGATGACTCAAAGCCATTTAATGGCGGAACTCTCAGGGTGCGAATCTATTACATTTGTCGTTTATGCCATGGGCAGCTGCTAACAAAATTGACTAGGTCACGAGCCAGATCGGCCAGGCCGATGAGGCAACCGCGCTTTTTACGGTCACCTTTGAAGAGTGAACAATTAGCGTAGCGCACGGCCTCCTTGTCCAGTCAGGGCATAAACGAGATAGTTATTCAATCAACTATTTCCAAACTTGTTCTTGGTGCAGAACGTAGTCTTTCTCGAGCCCGTGATACGTCAATGACTGTGCTCTGCTGCCTAAGTAGCTTCTGACGGCCTTTCTCGTCGAGTGCGCGGACGGCGAGGTGTCGAAGTAACATGAAGTACAGGTAGAATTTACCCAGAATAGAATGCCTATTTGTGCTTTGTGCCACCTCTAAGTGTTTATAGACTTTGCTAGTCTCGTCCGCCTTATGAGGGTAAACCCATTATGGTTTCAAAATGAGGCATAGATGATTGAATTTGCCGAACATGTATAGTCCTGGTCAGTACTCATATTCGCCCAATATAACGACCCCACCTCGGTTCTGACCAGAATCCCGCGTGACAACAAGGCAGTCCAACGAGAAGTGCAATATAGGCGCCAAGACGGAGGAGCCATGTTAGAGTAAAAATACAAATAAATGTGTAGAGATGATACTACCTCTTTATATTCTTTTAATTTCAACGCTGTCCTATCTCAATTATATTTTACGAGTTGAATCTATTCTGGTCGCTAGAGTGTATAAGACAAGAAAAGAGGAGTAGTGAGAGCTTTATATCATCTCCTTCAAGAAGGACTTTATACACGATCCCTCAAGAACACCCACCCCCCTTCCCCACCGCAACCGCCCGCACCGCCCCCGCATCCCACGCATCTCCCGACAGCTCCGGCACCGCCCACTCCTCAACCTCGGGCCCGTCTCCCTCATCGAACATGACGTAAACCTTGGCATCGCCGTGCGACGACAGCGCCAAGTATGTCCTGTTCTCCTTCAGCACGGGCGCCAGCTGCGGGGCTAGCGAGACGAAGCCGCTGGAGCAGTTGTACGCGACCAGGTTGAGCGTGGACCGGTTCGCGGACGGGTAGAGCAGCAGCTGTGTTAGCGGGAACGGCCACGAGCATTCCGGCCGCTCGGCGACGGTGAATAAGGATGTGTTGTTCTGGCTGACCATGGTCATCGGGACGTTGGAGGCGTCGTTGAGGTTGGTGTCTGCGGTACAGCGTCAGCCGGGCGCGGATCTGGAACGGCGGGGATGAGACTCACCTGTTGTCTCGGAGACGGTGTCGTTGGCCGTGTAGTACTGGTGCTGCTCCATGCTACCGTCGGTGCTGACGGTATAGAGCAGGAGGTTCGTCTTGCCGCCGTAGCGGTTCATGGCGAAGGCGGCGCCGACGGGGGTGGAGAAGTTGAGGTCGGTGAAGACCCACGGATTGCTGACGGTGGCGTTGCTCGTGTACTTGCCCATGGTCAGATCGCCGGTTGCGTCGTCGTCTTGTTGCCACAGGATGGAGAGGGTCTGGTTGACGTTGTCGAAATCCTGTTCCCAGTGCGCGGCCAGGTACGAGTTGTTGCCCGCCACGGAGAGGCCGCTGAAGTTGTCGTCTTTCCAGTTGTGGGAGTCGTTGTAAGGGGCTTGGCGCTCGTAGAGCTTGCCGCCGGAGCCCATGTAGTAGACGTTTTTGACCTTGGGGTGTTGAGTCAGTAGAGCAGCAGGGCAGACATTGCAGGCAGGGCATACCAGTGCGTAAGACTTGTTGGCGTGGGGCCATCCGGCGGCAGCCGCTAAAGGAGTGCCGAGCTTGACGTCGACGAGGGAAGTGGTGATGTCCGAGACGCACCAGCCGGTGGAATTGGAGTCCCAAGCTGACTCTTGGATGATGCCAGACGCCTCCTGGAAGTAGACGCGGTAGTGGGTTCCGTCATCATCGGCCCATTGCATGGCAGCCAGCGAGGAATTTTGGTAGAGCGGGCTGGATTTGGGGGCGGTAACGTTCGTGGGGGCTGGGCTGGCCTTGTTGCGCGAGGTAAGAGTACCTGCCACGCTGCCGGCGATGATGGCAGCAACAATCAGGACTGCAACCGCTACACAGATCCAGAAGGTTCTCGGGCGGAGATGGCAGATGGTTGCAGGGGCAGCTCGATGGTCGGACTCGGCCGGAATCTTCTCCTCATGTGGGCCACCTGTAGCAATGAGGCCATCATCTGGCGGACAAGCGGCAATCTTGTCGTCGGTCCGACCGTCGACAATCTTGTCTTCAGCTCGAGGGCTCACAATCTTCTCTTCAGTGGGAGGAATGAAGATTTTCTCCTCGGGTTCAGGCTTCGAGCTGAGGATCTTGTTGGATTGGGGGCCAATGGACTCCTCGGGCGAGCGGCTGTCGGGGTTGAGTTCATCGTTCGTAGTAGTGTTCGGCGTAGCGGTGTCTTCCATGACGGCCAGTCATACTCTGCTGTGTCCGTCTGCGGTGCGAGAGAGACAAAAGAGGGGAACAGCTGCAAGGGCTCCTCATGACGCTGCGTGCTTACACATGAGCGAATGCATCACAGCGAATGGGATTGTGCCAAGAGAGCAGGGTTCATCACGAGGTGGCCGTAGGAGATGCGGACGTTGTCCTATAGTTCGATGAGTTATTGGCGAGATCAAAGCAGAGGAGCTTATCGAGATGGCCATCTCCGGTGGCCAGTACCCTTCCGCGTCCAGAGCGCAATGGAGGCGACAGAGAGATGACATCACGTGCCGAGGGCTGTGGGGCGGCGTCCGTTCGTCGGCCGGCGGGCCGGGCCGCGCCTCACCTCCGCACTCTCTCTCCACAGCTAAATATGGCGCTACGACTTCTTCTCTACGCCTGCTCTGCACTCGTCCTCGCCGCCAGCGCCACTGCGCATCCCGACAACTCGTCGCTGCAATGGGGCCCGTTCCGGCCGAACCTCTACTTCGGCATGCGCCCGCGGATGCGTGAGACGGTGCTCATGGGCCTGATGTGGGCGCGCGTCGAGGACGACCACATCGTCGCGCAAAGCAAGTTTTAGGGCCCGCGCTTCCACACGCTAACGACGACTGACAGCGCCAGATCTGCGGCACACGTGCGAGCAGAGCGATGCCATGGACGGCTACGGCTGGACAGCCTACGACCCGCGCCTCGGCGGCTCGCAGACAATCCACGACCAAGCCAACCGTCTGGACCTGTCGACCGACTTCGTCAAGGATGGCAGCAGCTGGGCCCTGCGCGTCCGCGGCACGCCCCGACTGCACGTCGACGCTGACCACCTGGCCACCGCCGTCATCTTCTACCTCGCCGTCGACGCCGCCAGCGTAGAGTGCGCGCGCCCACCTGATGCGCCTGTCGTCGAATGCCGCGCCGATGCCCCAGGCCTAGGCCCCTTCAAGTTGCACGTCCGAGATGCGGCTGCCAAGCATGAGACGACCTCTCTCCACGGCTTGCACATTGCTGCAGATGAGCTCTGGCAGGCGAAGAGTGAGTGCTGCCGTCTGCTCGACCTGCGCTGCTGTTGCTTACTTTCTGGCCCCCAGCCATTTTCCTCGATAAAGTCAATGCCGTGAAAGACTCCGACACATTGCCGCAAACACACAATCGTGAAAAGGGAAACATGCAGTTTGTGCAGAAGGTTTTCAGCGGTGCCTTCGAGGTGCGTGGTGTTGCCGCAGAAAAGGACGAAGCTGACGGCTCTCCAGTTTGATATCGTCTTCTCTCCGGAAGCAGACCCGGACCCCATGCCGTGTACGTTTTGCACTCCCGCTGCCGGTAATGCTGCTGATTTTTGCAGCTGACCGTATCACGCACGCCCTCGCCGCCATCTCTGCCTCCATCTCGTCTCGCTTTGACGCTGCCTTCTACCCGCAACCGCCCTTCAACCGCGAAGATTATGCCAATTGCTCCAAGTCCCTGCTGTCCAATCTTCTGGGCGGAATCGGCTACTTCTACGGCGACGCCGTGGTTGACACTTCCCATGCCCCCGAATACGACGAGCTGGATCTGGATTTCTGGGAAAAGGCTGCCGAAGCCCGCGCCAGAGCGACCCCGCAGAACATGGGTCCCTACGAGCTCTTCAGCCTCGTCCCGTCCAGGCCCTTCTTTCCCCGCGGCTTCCTGTGGGACGACGGCTTCCACCTCCTTCTCGTCCTGGACTGGGACGCCGACCTTGCCATGGAAATTGTGCGCAGCTGGTTCTCCCTGATGGACGACGATGGATGGATCGCCAGAGAGCAGATCCTGGGCCCCGAGGCGCGGAGCAAGGTACCCCCCGAGTTCCAAGTCCAGTATCCGCACTACGCAAATCCCCCTACCCTCTTCCTGGTCGTGGCCGCATTTGTCGACAAGCTCGCCGAAACGTCGCCCTACCTGGGCGCCCCCTCACTGTACCTAAGTCATCCACCTGAAGCCCAGGAGCTCCTCGATGAGCTTTACCCACTGCTCAAGCGCCACTACAACTGGTTCCGCAAGACCCAAGCCGGCGACCTGACGTCCTACACCCGCCCCAACTTCGCCCCTGAGGAGGCCTACCGCTGGAAAGGCCGAACCCCTCAACACATACTTACAAGTGGTCTCGACGACTATCCGCGTGCGCAGCCGCCCCACCCCGGCGAGCTCCACCTGGACGCTCTCTGCTGGGTTGGTTCCATGGCCGGCGCTCTGCAGACCATCGCCGACCACATGGGTGAAGACGCCGACGCGCGTAGCTTCGCGACCCACCACCAACGCGTCCAACAGAACGTCGGCAGCCTACACTGGTCCGAAGAGCGCAAATCCTACTGCGACGCCACCATCAAAGACGGCGCCCACGCGCTCGTCTGCCACGAGGGCTACATCTCTCTCTTCCCGTTCCTTCTCGGCCTTCTCGACGCCTCCCACGCACACCTGCCCGCCGTCCTCGACCTTATCCGCGACGACGCGAAGCTGTGGAGCCCCCACGGCATCCGCAGTCTCAGTCGCCAAGACGCCTTCTACGGCACCGACGAAAATTACTGGCGCAGCCCCGTCTGGATCAACATCAACTACCTCGTCGTCGCGCGACTACTGGTAAGCCGCCGCCCCGTCCACCCCCCC